>CAKAOH010031167.1:0-45389 GCA_916701665.1 Sebastiscus tertius
CAATTGCTTGTTATCACAAATAGCTAATCAGCCAATCACATGGCAGCAACTCAATGCATTACGTCATCTAGAGGTGGTGAAGAGGTCAGAGGAGAATGGGCAGAGTGGTTGGAGATGATAGAAAGGCAACAGTAACTCAAATAACCACTCGTTACAACCAAGGGATGCAGAATACCATCTCTGAACGCACAACATGTAGAACCTTGAAGCAGATGAAGACCACCCGGTACTAGCAAGGTGTACCTAATAAAGTGGCCGGTGAGTGTACATGCTTCTATATTTACCATATACAAAGTATTTCCTTTATTATTGTACTGTATATTATTTGTAAATACACATTTTTTTATTTATTTTTTATTCTATTACTGTAAATTTTGTTATCGTTGTCATTTATTATTATTATGTTTATTATTATCTTATTTTATTTTTTGTGACTTAACGTACCGTTTTCTTAATGGAGCTTCCCAGCAAATAGTATTTCACGTGATTGTACTTGTATAACTGGTGTGACAATAAACATGTTAAATCTTGAATCTTGTATTGTGTATGTCATTCAAGTCCCAGTTTTCTTTCTGATTTGATGTTAAATGTTCATCTTTCTCTCCAGATGGCCCCTCCAAATTGAGCATTCCCACTATTGTTTTGTGTAGATCCATTCGTATAAATGAGTTTTTAACTTTAATATCAAAGTATTTTTTAAAAACTAAGACAAGGACGTTGAATATGTTTTAATATGTGTATGTCCTGTGTGACGGTCTGTGACAGTGCAGTACCTGTTCAGTGAGAAAGGAGGGCTTATAGGCCCCATCAGTGGACGTGTTGCCAGTGCCCCTCATGGATTTCATATGGGAGACAGCCATACGCAGGATGGTCAGCTTGTCGGGTTTCCGGGCCAGGGCGCTGCAGGTAGGCACCATGTCCGACAGCTCGGTGATGTATTGGGTCATTTTGTTGCGCCGACGCCGCTCAATCTCACTGTGGTTCTCTCTAAAACAGAGAGAGAGCAGTTAGGCTGTGCAAAGTACAGACTGGGAACCCCTAGCCAGGCTTACTTGAACAAATAATCAACAGCTATGATGCATCTGATCCTGACGTATATCTCCAATACAGTACTCTCCAGACTTTTCACTATGCCTTTACTTTGATTGAGAGGAATTTCCTTCAGACAAAAGGAGGGACACACAAGCTTTTAGAGGTTCCTACTGTACTCTGTCGCACCTGTTTGTCTCAGTCTGACACAACATCCCCTTCAGACCCATTAATATACAATTGACACTTTTCACTGAGGTTGAAGCCAATTCTCTTTTTGTCCCAATATCTAATATTTTGGTCAATTTTCATGCCAAAAAATAATCTAATTAGTATCAAGGATTGTTTGAGCGGCAAACAGAAAATCTATTTACATAAATCAATTATACAACAATTTTAGAGAAAATCTGTGTTACCCGTCAATATATGGATCAAATAAGTTTGAATCCCTCATTTTTTAACGTACACTTCGGTACCATGTATTTTACCATCTAAATAGTGAAACAGCATGTCTAATGTGTATATTTATTGATTTATGTATTGCCCATAGGGTGCAATGCCAAAAAAAGCAGATAGTAATTGTTGCGGTTTGTTGCTGGGCTTTTCCACTGAGTGCCTCATTGTTTGTTCCGGGGGATGTGTCTAATTGCTGGTGTTTGACACTGGGTGTTTTTACTCGGCATGTATTCTTAGATGGTGATGCTTCAAGTGGTATTTTCAGTCTTAATTGACACCAGTCTTTTGCCAGAAATAATAATATACATAATTGTTCTTTCTTTTGGGACGGCATCATCCACTTTGTGTCCAATAGGGGGCTTTAAAGGGGACATATCATGCTCATTTTCAGGTTCATACTTGTATTTTGGGTTTCTACTAGACCAGGGGTCAGCAGCCGTTACTATCAAAAGAGACATTTTAGGCAAAAAAACAAAAAAACAAAAAAACAAATCTGTCTGGAGCCGCAAAACATTTGATCATTGTATTTATAGTCTAATTATATAGTATATAAGTCTAATGCAGTGAGGGACAAAGACACAATGTACGACGGAATATTAGGGTCACACTGAGGGAAAAAATCGAGATTTCCAAAAAAAAGTCATAATTTTACGAGAAAAAAAGTCGTAACATTTCGAGAATAAAGTCATAACTTTACGAGAACTAAATGAAATAACCCATAAAATTACTACTTTATGATATTATGACTTTATTCTCGTAATATTATGACTTTTTTCTCGAAATCTCAGATTTATTTGTTTTCCTCAATGTGGCCCTAATACTCCGTCGTACCATAGACCTACAACAATGATAAATAAAAACGAAAATGTAAACAACCTAAGAAAAAAACTATTTTTTTCTAAAACTCCACAGGGAGAGCCGCAAGTGGCTCCGGAGCCGCAGGTTGCTGACCCCTGACCCAGCCCTACTGAGCAAACTACTCCCCCCCACAGTGGTTTCTGTGGCCAGACATCTGATATAAACCATAGTGACAAAAAACACTAATTGTGGTCTGATAAGAACTTTCACATGGATGGTCAACACTAACACTAATAAATGACTGAGAATATACCAATATTGACCTAATGCTGTATACTGGTATACAAACCCTATCCTGATATTTGTGGCACCAGTTGTTAGTATTTCACTGTCTTTGGATGAGAGCAGGTGTTTAGTGTGCAGGTTGTACAGTCTGTTGAGCCCTGAGTCAATGGAAAATCCTCTGTGGCCCCAGCTGGCTAGGCCTACCTGGCGAACCTCTCCTTATCCCCACCAGGAACCTGATCATCATCATCATACCTACAGAGAAGAGAGGACGCAGCATGTAACACCATGTATGCAATACAGGTAAACAGCATCATGTAGCACACTCACTAGCCATATTCCTCACATGCAATGATTGTCACATATTAATGCATGAGAGTAGATGGTTCAAAGAGTGATGATAAGAACATGGACAAAACTGAAGAAAACAAGCTGGTGGAGCTGGTGCATTCTGTTCTACTCTGAGTGAGGACGGCTTACAGAACCAGGTGTTTCTTACATTCTGGGTTTCTTTCAAATTGGGTTAAATTAACTCCCAAACTTAACTGCTGACATCTCTGGACGAGATGACATCCCTGGACTCAGCTTTACAACATAAATAAGGCGGCAACTAGGGCTGTCCTCAACCAAATATATTCTACTCTTGGTCGACTTAATCGATTAAGTTGAGGGGCAGCCCTAGTGGCAACATAGAACAAACACTGAAGTTTACCCCCTTTTTTTACATCGAAATGGACGATAATAGCATAATGGACATTTGGGTTAAACCTGTCTGATAGCTGCTTCCCTACTAGACTATGGATTTGAGTATTATAAGCAACTGAATACCTAATTAGTAAAAACTTCTGGTGTCTGGATTTAATCACAATGAGATCCCAGATTCAGCCAATAGTAAAAGTAACAAAAATGAGACCCAGACTGAAAAAGAAAAACTCTATTTTCCTTTAACCTGACCATTAAAATACAGGAACACTAGTTGAAAAAGGATGGAGTCACTCCTAACTTCAACAAGAGTAGCCCACAGTGTAGCATGAACTCCACTGATCCAGTTAGAATGGAAAGAAACTGAAATCTCTGTTGATTTACAGCTCTGTCAGTGTATGGAAGACTCTTGTGTGAGTCTGAACTTGTCCCTCAGTCTTCATATTTTGCTGATATTACAACCCCTTCCCCCCTAACACTGGATCGGGTCAACTCTTCCCTCTAGTCTCTGTGCAGCTGTGCATCACTGGCAGTCACATACTGAGAAGCAGAGAGAACTACGGGAGACAGCATTGAATGATCTACTTGACGGGAATAACATATGTACAAAGTGTATGTACAGTGGCAAACCCTTTCACAGTGTGAATATGGAGCTTTTCCTGTAGCCAAATCAAATCCTCCATGTAATGCTACTGTCCATTATCAAGAGTGCAGTTCCTCCTGTGTTCAGCAGAGAGCAGCTCCTCCTCCTCCTCCTCCTCCTCCTGCTCACTGACACCACTCAACTTAGCAGAAACAAATCCACTGCTGAGTCGTCAGCTCACAAATGAAGCACTTACTGTAATGTACATCCTACATACTTACACACCACACAATATGAGGAGAAGAAAAAGGCAAACACGTTGAGATAAATTAAATGTGAGCTGACGGTTGAGATGCAGTGACAGAGAAAGTCCCTCTTTCAAAAAAAGGAATACATAGCAGAGCACTGTATTTTTGATGGAAGGAAAAAAAAGTCATGAGGTGTCCATGCAGCAGTCAATGTTACAAACATACTGCAGGGTATCTGCAGGGTTCGCAAAGAGCTTTAATACCACCTGACACTATGCTACGATCAATTTAAAACCAAAGATGTCCCAGTTTGGCATGCATACTGTACTACAAACCCACTTTTTAATTGGGTGCAGTAAAATGAGATCCAACAACTTTAATATGTTCATACCTGCAGATACCCTGGAACAGGAACTGTGTTATCTTTGTGAACTACTTTTAAAACATTTCAGGCAGGACCTTTGCTATCTGCTTTCCGTGTTCTCACCTTGAAAATTTGCTAGGTCCCTCTCCGTCTTCGTCGTCGAAGTCCATTCTGCGAAACAACCAGAGAAAAAACACTTCTATTAGACTTAGAGATCTCTGGTGACTAAACCCCTCAGTGTTTTCTGCTATATAATATGTATATATCCACAGCATTAACTCTAAACAGCTGTAGACATCAGTTTGAAGCAACAAATCTTCATTTGGTTCTGCAGCTGCAAAGTGATAAAGTTGTGTCTGCTGACAAATAAACCAATAGATCAATGTGTTTGTCTGGCCAGGGGTGGATAGCTCATCACTACAGAGCCGATGCTTTCGTCTCAATACGATCATCTATACGCCCCCCCCCCCTGCAATAAGCGGATCGAAATGATGCCGAAATAACTACATAATGATGTTGATTTGTAAAAAGTCTGAATTCATACTTTATCAAGTCTGTCCACAAGAGGACAAGCAAACAACTTTTAAAATGCTTGTTTTCTGAATGGAGTTTGGATGGATCAGTGCCAGGCTATGCAGCTGCTCCATCAACACTCAACATAAAGTCATCTAGGCATAAATACGGCAGCCACGTTGTTGTAAACAGATCACAAGGATGCCGAATTAACTACATAATGATGCCGATTTGTAAAAAGTCTGAATTCATACATTATGATCATATACACTTTGCACTTGGAGTGAATGCGCCATAAGACTAAACCATTATCCTCACTTTATTTGACTACTTCTGTCTCAAGTAGTATTTAGAACCATACCTGTGTTATTCCTGCTTCATTTTGTATTCGTTGAAAGACTCATTATTCTTGTTTACTAGAACAACATACACCTATCACACTATGCATCTGTTCTTCTACTTCCTTTTGCTGCAGTGACACTTCAGTTTCCCTGTCTGGGAACAATACAGGTATTTTAGTTCCAATTATTTAAGAACAGGATTTTGTTTAGTGTAACAACCATTTCAGGTCCATGTTTCAACTGTTGGACGTGTCTTTTATCACATTATGTTGACTTCCAAGACATCTAGAACAGAGCGACCCACTTCTTAAGGCATTCTTCTATATAGTACAGTATAGCCTGTCGCTGTTGTCCCGCGGCACATCGAGCCGTAAATAGATGGGTTTGTACTGCAACCTCGCAGCAGGAGTCAACCGCACTGACCAGCGTTGTTGTGGTCCTGCTTGACAGCATTACAGTTGGAACTGTTCATGCTTGCATATATCAACCTCACTGTTTACTGATCACTCTCCTACAGCCGTACCTGAGCTGTATTTTCTGTGTTGATTTATTGCTGATGAAAACTACAACTAGTAGTGTTACTATCTCCTGCTGCTGCTGCCTCACATCAAAAACTCACCGGCAAACAAATGGGAGGATCTGTTGTTCTGTGGAGAATGTATAATTCTATAGCACATGTATATCATGACATGATACATTTTATGGTAAATCAATTGAGACATTGTTGGTGGGTAAAATAACCACATACTAGTGTGTCTGTTTTTGGCTAATCCTGCAAATATACACCTAAATATTGATGCAACAATCACATAGAAATCTGACACGACCATGAATCAGTCACGCTCATTGATCAGCAGTGTTGCTGATAACTTGCTGATAACTAAAACATCCACAGATATGCACCACAGTACAAACAGTACGGTGAACCCTCTGATGGTAGACAAACATTGTATATTGTCTCGGTATATATTGTCATATTGCTTACCCATATTAAGCTCAATTACCCTTTACCAGGGGTCTACAACCTTTACTATCAAAAGAGACATTTTAGGCAAAGAAAAAAAAAGAAAACCTGCCTGGAGCCGCAAAACATTTGATCATTGTGATGAAGGTAACACAGTTTATAGTCTACATACATAGTATATAAGTCTAATGCAGTGAGGGCCCAAGAGCAAATTTACTACGGAGTATTAGGGCCACGTTGAGGGAAAAAACATCTGAGATTTCAAGAATAAATTCACAATATTATGAGAAAAAAGTCGTAATATTACGAGAATAAAGTCATAACTTTACGAGAAAAAAAGAAAATAACACGTAAAATTACTACTTTATAATATTATGACTGTGATTTCAAAATTTTTTGCAAAGGCAAACATTATTAAATTATGCTCATCACTGAATCACCAAATGATTTCGCCATGATTTTCTGTAGTTTTTACCATATGCATGAAAGTAAAAAGCCGTTTAGAAACCTGGTTACACAATACTGTATGCATGGCAGAGAAACCAGAGTTCTCCTGGAGAAATCTAGCTGGTGAAATCAGGTATCCTGAGTCCCCCACCTGGATGATGGAAAGCATGTTAAGAAACCAGCTTACTGGAGAACGCCAACTGTAACCTGAGGGGGTGTACTACGAGGCCGGTTCAACAGAACCAGCTTTATTTGCGTTAGCTGGCTCGACAACTCTTCTTCTACTAGATGGACTGAGAGCGGGCGTCTACCTCCGCCTATGAAGAATATTAGAACAATTATTACAGTAAATATCAACAATGCTGCTGTAAATAAGGTCAGAGAGGAATGCTGGCAGAAAATGACTTATTGTGTAAAGGGCTGTCAAAGTTAACGCGATAATAACGCAAATTTGTTTTAACGCCACTAATTTCTTTAACGCATTAACGCAACTTGCAATTTTTAGGTTGTATTGGGTTCAGTTTTAAAGCTAGAGTGAGAGAGAAGATACTGGTGTCATATGAAACTAGAGAACCTAAAGAATCCATCGGTACCAAGGCTAAATAATGCTCCAAAATGATGCGAAATTTTGGCGAGGAAAAACAAAAGAAGAGAACCTTTTACAGTTCTGTCACCGAGGTCCACAAGAGGTTCTACAAGAACGGGGACGCTATTTCCAAAGGAGCGGATTAATGAAAGGTGCATTTTATAGACGATTTCAATCTGAACACCCCCCCCCCCCACCACCACCCACCTCCACTTAGGCTGCCCTGTCACTGCTCAGTCCATATGCATCATCTACCTGATGACTTTATGCACCATGGCAGCAACAGTGGCTGTATGAAGGGGCAATGGAGAGGATTATTGTGTGTCTGTTGTTGGGATCCTCTTGCTCTACTACATCCTGGCTCATCTACACACACACACACACACACACACACACACACACACACACACACACACCACACACACTCAGCATAATAAATAAGGCAACAGTGACAGAGACAAGAAAAGTCCATGTTGCCTCCGTGTGCCATGTTTACTTGGCGTATTGCCTGGATCCAGTTCTGTATTATTTATTCATGTTTATGTAGGCCTATTGCCTGGGCATGGGTTAAATGCATTACTTTGGCCCCTGAGGGTTAGATGTACAAGGTACTGAACTCCTACTCTTTCTACAATGATGAAGAACCTGAAAATGCCATTCATATGTGAAATGGAGTTCCATTCCTAATAGTTTTGAGATTATTTTCTGAAAGCTCTTCGTCCAAACAGACAGTTGCTTTTTTACCCTTTCTTTTTCCTTTGACAGAAACAATTGTATTAGCATGATTATTTGATAAGAAGAGTGTAAGACGATCGGATGATCCTCTAAACATCCCCACTGATTTTATCACTCCTAAAAAACATAGAGCGTTAGGATCTGCTACCCCTCTAGCTAGACGGTGGAAAAACATACTGTCAAGATTAGAGCTGCACAATTAGTCAATTAACTGATAAGTCAATCATCAGAAAATGAATTGGCAACTATTTTAATAAGTGATTCATTGTTTAACTCTATTATCATGCAGAAATGCTAAATATGTACATTGACAATGTAAAGTGTGGACTGTTGGTCAGACAAAACAAGACAGTAGAATATGTCACCATGGGCTGAGAAACTGTGACAGGGATTTTTGTTTATAATTAATAGACCAAACAATTCATCAATTATCAGAATATTATTGATATTGAAAGTAAGCGTTAGTTGCAGTCAGGATGAACAACGTTTTTTTGTCCATCTGACTAGAACATTCTTTAATAACCTGGAGAATCATTTGTTGCAAGCTAACACCTGCCATGTTGATCCAGATGTTCTGTGATTGTCCAAAACTACGTGTGGACTGGCAAGTATCACACTGCATACGGTTGGAGCCTGGCCCTTTGCCTGCACAATGTGGCACCTTCACAAAGTACCCGGCCAATAGGACAGAACAGAATGAAATCCCCCTGATAGACTTGATGTAGTTTGTGAATCTTAAAGAAGCCTCCAGGCTTAATCTCCACAACGACACAGAGACCTTTACAACTCTATTATTCAGACATACAACAGATGACATTTGTAAGTTTATGTAACATCAGCTGAGGTTTAGTTAATTATCATAGAGGCAGTGATACACCAAGCACATTGCTTAGTACATTGTAAAAGTTAATGATGTGGAAATGAACTAAACTGTTCAGGAACTACAAGAGTTCTTATTTTGATTTGTTGTTTCCTTTTCTAGTGCACATCACGACTTGTTAGGAACTGGTCAATTTAAAGAAAAGTATGATTTGAAGGCACATTTTAGATTGTTGTAGCTTTGTTTCATTTTTTTGCTCTTTGGTATCTGCGTAGTTCTGCAAAACAAAACTACAAAGAAAGCCCTGTCATTGTAAATCACAATCACAAACACGTTGTCAAATATGGGCTCTAAACTATAGAATTCATGGATTTATTTTCCAGTTGAAATGTGCACTAAGATGTAAAAGATTAACTTAACGTTAGGTTGATCGATGTAAGAATATCCCATAATAGTACAAGATGTGTGAGACTCTAAACAGCTGGACACTATGGGGAAAAATGGTACTGTCTGTTGTATCAGAATGTAGTAGGGCTGACACGGTTTATGTATTTGTGCCAAACTTTCACCGTACAGGGGTCACGGTTAACAAAAAAAAAAAAACTGTGTTAAGGCAATATTTCTGTCATTTTTTTACGAAGCTTTATATTCCTTGCATGTGGGAGCCAGAGCAGAGCTGGGGCGAACAGTTGTTTTACTATCATGGAGAGGAAACAACATGTGCAAACTTTCTGAGACCCAGCCAAACCACAATAAGAGGAGCTCTTAAGAAAGTCAGACGCAGACCAGAAAACCATCTGCTGCAAAGTTCGCCACACGCTGGTCCCCACTACGGGCATAATGAGAGCAGGCTATCCGTTGTCATTAACCGGCACATCATGCCTTGTTTCTTCTTCACCGCATACGGACTACGGTACGGTAAGGTTTTGTTGCCTGTTTTTAAATTTGTATTTGTATTATTTATTTTAGTGTTATATAAATACATTTTATTATTAGGCATTAAAGATTAGATATATTGTTGCTTTTTAAATGACAAAGATGACAGTCTTAAAACAAAATAAATACTTGTTTATTGTTATATGCACAACATGATAGGCAATGACACTTTGGTTGACACTTTGGTTGTGTCTGGTTGCTATGATACGGGATATCTGCAGAAGTAAAAATGTCAGCACAATGAAGAGTACTTGCTCTGGATGAAGGGAAGGCTGAAGCACGTATAGGTAGAGTGGACAGACTCGCCAGTCTGTGTGTTCATTTCTCCTCCATTGTTGTTGTTGTATATGTTGTTGATGTTGTCAGAACACTGCTGCTAAGCAACGGGAATATTAACATTACGAAAAATTAACTTCCATGTTTCCGTCATTTCTCACAACGCCAACAAACACGTCACAAGTCGCACTGTGGACAAAGGGCTCGCTGCGCTGGGCCTCCTGCTCCCGGTGCGACTGTCGACCGGGGCCGACTGTCCTCAGTGCGCCACAACCGCGTCATTGAAAGTGAGGGCCACCGTGCGCCAGCTGAGGTGGGATCCCGGCCCAGCGGGGTCGGGCGCACCACCGGCACGTCTCGCCCGCACCATCGGGGAGGTGGAGCGTGAGGACCCGAAAGATGGTGATGAGAGGTTAACGTCTCGCTGCCGTAAAGTGGTATCGGTGCCGTTGTATCGGAGCCGTTTTGCGAGTACAAGTACATGAGCACAGTATCTGACCCGATACCCGATACTGGTATCGGTAGCGGTGCATCCCTAAGCGTAATACACAAGTGTTTGAAATGTTGCTAATTTTTATAAAATAAATAAATATGAGAATAGTTTAACAAAGTCGCCAGTATGCAAAATGCTCCCTCAGTCCTCAGCAGGAGGACATTGTCTGTCTTTGCACTACTGTAAATAAAAGAAAACAAACAGATCTTTATGCATTGGGGGTGGGGGGGGGGTTCTCGCTGTAATGACCATGACTCCTAAACCAGGGTATGAACCAAACCGTGACTTCTGTGGACTTCTGTTACACCCCTACAATGTAGCTTGGACTGAACAGAAAGGACAGAGAAATAGTGAGAGACAGTACCTGCTTTGTTTGACAGTGTGTGCATGTCACCTAACTGTTTTAATACTGTTTCATATTTAATAATTGTATTTTATAATTGTACCTGTATTGGATAGTTGATGCCAGACAGCAAAATGAAAGAGGAGGAAAAAAAAGAGGAGCATAACATGAAAACTGTCAGATTTAAACCCGAGACTCTCCAGTTCCATGCTATATAATGGTATGGTTCCTAAGAGGCTATTTTTGTCTCCTAGTACCATGCGTGAAGAACTAATTTAACAGAAACACTGGTACCCCATTAAACAGTGTGTGATTGCTGAATAAAGAACACTACCAGGTGGTTAATGAATAACCTGCACCAGGATGCTCGTTTTCTAAGAAAAGCTGCTAGAAGGCTCATTTGCAAGAACTACGATGTGGAACCTTCTGAAAAGCCAGGTTAGCTGTTACATCAAGCATAGCAAAGGGATGTTTTCATTGCCAAATATTTTAGTCACAACAGGATGAAGCAAGCAAATAATATGTGGCCTTTCCAGAATACATACTGTTTAAGACCCCAATCAGAGAATGACCAGATGTGGAAACTGAAACCTTCATCAGGGAGCGTTTTGGCATGAATACTTTCACACAGAACAAAAATATTATGTGGCAAAAAAGCCGGAACATGGTGAGTTGCAACTACTTTTATGAAACAGCAATACGGAGGCTCCGTAGTCCGAACCAAGACGGCAAACATTATTAATCCTTTCAACCTTGACAGAGACAGCTCAGAATATTCACAGGCAAGTTTATTCATCACTCCCCTGGTGTGTAAAGGCCTTTAAAGGGACTGTTTGTAAGAATCAGAAATGTCTTGTTAACAGCGACACCTGTGGCCGTTAAGTCAACGAAAGTCAGCGTCCTGTTGCTCGCGCTTGTGCTCGCTCTACATAGACATGAAGGAGCATCGCTCAACACAGTGAGGAGACACACGTCAGCTAAAAGCACAATATCACTCTATATTTCAGCTGCTTGGCAGTAATGTTAGCTGACCAGACCAAGGTCTCTCCATGGACAATGAATGGGAGACTGATTTTGTGAACCCACAGATTGTTTTCTTTTATATTATTTATATTTACCCAAATGAGCTTTATTCTATCTGAAAATACTCTGAATATACTCAGAACATTCCCCTGGGTGTTCTCAGTGTCATCTAGATAGAACATCTTTCCCAATTCATTATTCCACACTTTATACTTGATGACATCACAAATTTGAGTTTTAGCACTCTGATTTTGTGATTTGCGAGAGAGTTGTTCATGTTCACTAATATTTTTTGGACTGTCCTAGACCATAGGAATAACATGGATGAATTTTGAAAATGGGTGTAGTTCCCCTTTAAATACTACTAGGTCACAATGCTCTCAATGTGACATCTTTAGGCACACATTGAATTGCACCGAAGACAAGTTCATAGCATTAACTAATCAGAACACAGTATACTTTACATTGGAATATGTGTTTGTAGCTTCATGGAAAAATAGATCAAGTCCAAAATTGACATAACACGATACCAGAAATGTAGTAATCGATACCAATACCAGTGAAATTCAATGATTCTCATGATGCCAAGGTCAAAAACAAAAGTAAAATAATAAATTCCATGTAGCCTACTTCAACATACACTCCTTTATTACCGTTTGCATACTGTTTTTTGTTAGGAAGTTAAACAGGTCATAATTCCCTCTCTATTATCTATTTTATTATTTTATATACTCCTTCAACCGACTGGATTTATTCAAGTTTCTCTCCAAAAACTACATTTTACATTTGAACACAATGTTAGCCCAATACTCATCTTTACTGAATAGAGCCTGAACGCATCATACTGTAAATTAATGGCGCCTCCTGTGTTGAAATCGGAGAGCTAGTTAACGTTAGCTGTTAGTAGCCGGTGAGCAGCTCAGTCCTGCACGGAGCTAACTGCTAATGTTAACTAGCTCTCGTCCTGCCGATTTCAACACGGACTTGTTGTAAGTAATGTAGCATTATCGGGGAGCAAATAGGGAGGGTGCGTCGCCTGGATGTGTCAATAGGGCGACGTTAGTCTCGAGCCCTGACGGTACCTGCGGTATTGTGGAAAAACGAGTACTGTTCCGTTTTTTGGTATCAACCTGGTTCTCGTGACATCCCTAGTCCAAAAGGAAGTATGATGCTCTCCAGCTGCTTCACACACATCATGATGATATGAATGATTGACATGCTGTTTCCTCCAACACTGTAATAAAACTGTAAAAAGTCTTTATATTATCTAGGTCAGGGGTCAACAATCTTTACTATCAAAAGAGACATTTTAGGGAAAAAATAAATAAAGAAATCTGTCTGGAGCCGCAAAACATTTCATCATTGTGATGAAGGTAACACAGTTTATAGTCTACGTATATAGTATATAAGTCTAATGCAGTGAGGGCCAAAGTGAAAATGTACGACGGAGTATTAGGGCCACATTGAGGGGAAAAAAAGTCGTAATATTACGAGAATAAAGTCACAACTTTACGAGAAAAATAGAAAATAACACGTAAAATTACAACTTTATAATATTATGACTTTATTCTCGTAAACTTCTGACTTTATTCTCAGAAAATGTATTTGTAGTGGTTAATTTGCGCAGCAGGTCAGTGGAGAAGGTACTCACCCTCCTGATCTCCTCTTGCCCCCGCGGCCTGGCACGGTTCCTCCCATCCTCACCTGACCGCCTCCGACTGCCCCCGGCATCGCTACTGTCCCTGGCAACTCACTGCCCATCTCTGGAAGACACGACAGCAACAGCAAAACAGCACAGGGTTAGGAGCAGTACCCGTCACACAGACTACCATTAAACTTACAGTGTTTCCCATTTGTACAATTATTATACATATTATGAACATTTCCTGTAGAAGCGTACATTATTTTGTTTTCAGCAGCCTCTTTAAAGCTTCATCTGACTCTAAAGCTTGCGGTTCTGCTCACTTCGATCAGTTCTGCTCTCTGTTAGGATGGATACCTCACTGATACTGCTGGCTGTTGTGGTTCACTCAGTACACATTAGGAAAGGGTTCAAACATTATGGGACACAATAAACCATACTGACAGGCGCTGTACAATCAACAAAGGCAGGCCTTACATTAGCAGGGCCAATCAATGAAGAACATTATATTTAGAGACATCCTAGTTTACAGTTCCCTGTTCCCTTCATTGATCGCTGAGTTCACATCATCTTGCACAGCGTGAGGTTTTAAAGGTCTGTTTTGCTATGAAGCAATATTCTGATGAGCAGGTAACTGTTCTGTATTTATCCTGTGCTCGTGCATATGGATGCACAAGCATGACAGTCACATGATACATACCATAATCCTGCTGATGGTTTCAAGCTAGCCCACTGATTGTGGAAGTCAGTCATAAAACAATGTAGAAATGAGCCAACAAAGGGAAAGATTAGGAACACTGCTATCTAACAGACAAAGATAGAAACAGATCAGGTCTGCACATGTTTAATGAGCAAGGAAATGCAACACTTTTGTTAGGCCCCGTTGATACACGCGATGAGTTTTGGTGAGAAATATGAATTCCAAGCAGAAATACTATTCTATAATCACTGGGAACTAGTCGATGATTTTTTGAAAATCGCCGCTTACCCCCAAACCCCTCACCCCGGAGCAGCTGCTCCGCAGGGAGAGAGAGACACAGTGGGGGAAAACGGCATGTAAGGTCGGCACATTTTCCCATCTAACGCTGTGGATTAAGAGTTTATTTCAACCATATTGTTGGAACAGTGGAAGAGGCCGGTGGAAAGACAAACCAAGACGGTTTTGATGAGTTTTATTTTGTTTCTGTCGGGTTTGAATGACGATATGTTCCGCTGCTCGAACAGCTGATCTACCTGCTGAAACTACAAGGGGCGCGGCGCCGCTTGCGCGCGCACACACACACACACACACACACACACACACACACACACACACACACACACACACACACCTGCGCTGACAGAAAAGAGCCAAACTGAACGTTATACCGGTAGTAACGTTACTACCGGTGCCTGCGACGGTTAAAACAAGGGAAAATATATATATTTTTAAGACAGGACGATAGTCACATAAAGTAGTCGATTCTTTATAATTTAATGACTATTTGAATAATTTAAAATCATGACCCATCCCTACTTTAAATACAGCCCTACCTATACATTTGATCACAGGTAGGGCTGGATAAATCATTCAATATGTTACCAATTTCAGTATTTTATTTAAGCAAAGTTCTTGTACAGCTGCATATGCTTGGACAACATTTGAAGGATGTGGTTTATTTCGTTAAATGAACTAAAGAGCTTTGTAGAAAAACCTGTAGACTCAACAGAATGAATGATTTTACTAACTGTTTTAACCATGTCATTTCAAAGATTTGAGTAAATCAAGTAATCAATTAATTCCCAAAAACAGTCAGAAGTGCAAATATTTGCAAAATGATCTCTCCAAATGGCTTGAATTGTCCGAACAACAGCTAACAACACAAAGAGTTTATAGGACAAACTGAAGCAGGAAATGCTCATCTGTGAGGCTGGAAACAGCACATTTGTGTCATTATTGATTGAAACATGGCTTAAAGCTGCAGTCGCAGTTGTCACAGTTGCTCAAACCGTCACTATATCCCGACAGCAGTGCACGAGTCAGATCATCTGCAAAAAAAAAATCATGATCCTCTGCCTACTCCTAGTGCTCTTAATAGCATCTGCAAGATTCCACCATGCCCACTGAAAAACAACCAATCAGAGTCAAGGAGTCTCTAACGCAGCTGTCAATCACTGCCGGCGAAGCTCAAACTTCAATCAAACTGTCAAACTAGGGAGCGCTGATCAAATATGAATCAATATTCTGTTACTGTAATGCCTATTTCTCACCTCAAATGTTTTCAGAAACATATTTTAGTGTTTAGCTGTAGGTGCGGTGCTTGGTTTTAGCTCGACTGTTTTCAACGTGGCGGCCAGGTCACAAACTTTCCCATTTTACAGCTAAACAGTAAACATTTCTTTTCTAGATCTGGGTACAAAAGCAATTGAATGCAGGTATCGTTTGACTGGAGAAGTTTTGATATACTTGGTACTAGGGATGGACATTCCAAGCAAAATCACTATTCCATAATCACTGAGAACTAGTTGATGATTTTTCGAAAATTGCCACCAACCCTGCATATCCCAACATACCCCAACATACCCCCGCATAATGACAAGATGTTCCGCTGCTCCAACCGCTGATCTACCAGCTGATCTACCAGCTGAAACTACTAGGAGTGCGGCGCCGCTTGCAGACACAGACAGACAGACACACACACACACACACACACACACACACACACACACCTGCGCTGACAGAAAAGAGACGAACTGAATGTGCCACACACGTTTTACCGGTAGCAACATTACTACCAGGCAGCGCCTGCGATGGTTAAAACAAGGGAAAATACATCTATTTTTTAAGACAGGACGACCCATCCCTACTTGGTACTGGGTTATTATACCTTAAAGGTATGGAGTGCTACCAATACCCAGCCCTACACTTGTCAACACCACATCCCATAGGACTGAGATGTGTAGAGCAATCAATATACACAGACCTACAGTACATAGTGTAGCCATAGGGCTCTATTAGCAGCCCGGACACCAAATTCTATCTGATGATGTTTTGATTTAGACACACATTTTCCCACACAGGCCCTTGACTAAGATTTTATTCAGTAATGACGCCAGTGAAATACAGGCTCTCTCTCAAAGCATACTTTCCTCCTTGCTCATACACCGATCCATTCTATTTGCCTTGCTGTTTTCCCTCCCTTCATCTCTCTGCTCTCTTCACTCACTCATTTAGCCAGACGCAATGGATAGGCCAAACAAACCCTCCGCTATGCTCCAGTGCACCAAGTACCATAGTTAATATTTGATACAGTGTGCATTCACTCCCCCTACGTCTTTCCAGAGAAACACACTCACACTGCAGTGCAGGGCCTTCCCAGCAGCAGTTTTCCATCATTCATTCATGAAGTGGGTTTGAGTAAAACACGGTTCTAAACTAGCGTAATCTGATGAAGAGACAGCTTCATCTGACAATCAGTGTGGTCATTCAGCCTGGCAGGAACAGCACACACACTGCTGCCTTTCTCCTACAAGTTTAAATAGGCACTGGAAAAGTAGGCTACATCTCATGGTGCACTTCACCATTCAAAGTGTTACACCTGTGCCATAAAGAAATACATTGACTTTTTAAAGTCCCATTGGTCACCTTTCCTGCCAAATTATGAGATCATTGAAGCCAAAATCCTTCACATGTCCCCAGTGGGGCTGTGTCATAAACTGGGTTTGACACAGTTCCTCTCCTGTGTCTCTGCTAATTAACAAAACGCCAATGTGTTTATGATCACATACACTGTATAAAATATGGGTGTAGTATCAGTGATGTCACCCATGTGTTTCTGAAGAGCTGTGGTGAAGCTCAAAGTGGGTGGCTCCGGCAGTCGCCATCTCGGCAGTGACGACGCAGCCTAACTCCCGGCTATTCCAAAGATAGGCAAAGAGGTGGGTTGTGGGTGGAGCTGAGGCGGGCCCAGGTGGCGCAGCAGAGGAGACAGCTAGCAGCTAGTGACCAGAGACGACACCAACCTGTCACTCAAAGCGGCAACGCCCTTAATTGACCCTTTGCTAAGCCCCGCCCCCCGCTACTACTCCGTCAAGCTATTCAGAGCTAACATAGAGCCACACCGTCACTGACTGCATAAATATGATCTCATTTTTGGAAAAGAGATTTCAGAGAGAAGCAGAGAGAAGGGTCTCCACTATGTATTGAAGGATATATCCAGGACATCAAACTGATTCAGCAGCAGTAACAGCTTCAAAAGATAAAGACAGAAGCTAAAGCCTACAGATCAGTGTAAACGTGAACCACCATCACCTGGTGATCCAGACACAAGACAATGAAAGGAAGGAGCAACGCTGTCCCTGTACAGCCCGGTAGGCCTTTATTCACTGTTACAAAGCAAAAGAAGCATGTGTATACATTCAGTATACCTTCAATAAGTAGCATAGCATAGAAGTGCTAACGCTAGCTAACGGTAACGTACTCTGCTAGCTTTGTTAGCTCACAGGTTTTTACTAAGAAACGTAACGTTTTAGAAACGTACATCTCCTTCCAACCTCTCTGAGTTACATGTATTACTATTACACAACAGTTAACCATGACTAGCTGGAAATCCACAGAACCAGCCTGAAAATGGAGAAGAACTGAAACCATTGCATGAGAGTCTACTAGGGGTGTAACCATTTAGATTCTACATCAGATCTCCATCAAAAGCAGGATCGGCGATTAGTCTTTTTTCTCTTAAAGCTATGAACCAGCACAAAAATCCCAGTTGACACCGTAAGCCACCATGTTCTGAACAGACTAGGGATGTTAAGAATTAACCGTTGAACCGTTAACTGACATTGAGAATATTAACCGATTAATGCTATCAGTTAAAACAGTTAAAATAAACATTAAAGATTAAATACGAAGCTGAGCAAAACTCAGAGGAGCAGCTTGTCACTTAAAGTAGAATAGCTGGTCCACCTTAACAGCCCACCTTAAGAGAGTCTGAGCCGGCTAACCGCCTTCACTTTAATCAGCTGGCAAGACAAGGGAGCAGCAGCATTTATTCACCAACAAATAAACTGTACACACACTGCCACTGCTACGTTCACAGCTACAACGCCACCGACGACTAGTGATGGCGAGATGAAGTTTCGTGAAGCACTGAAGCCAGCAAATTGGTTCGCAACCACGAGCCACGAGGCTTCATTTGGGCTTCATGTGCACATGAAACCACCTATTGGTCAAATGGTGTAAAACAGGCAGATATATTCCAGATATATGGCAGTGGTTTAACTGGACAGAGGGCAGTGAATGTGCTTGTGTAACTACAGGAAAATGATAGATGGGAGACATTTTTTCATTTTTATTCAGAAATAATAAGTTCTCATCTGTATTTTGGCTTCAGGCGTCTTCAATGACGTCATTGTTCTAAAACAATACAAGCCTCGATACGTGCTTCACACAAAACTTCCTGGATTACACGCCGCCACACACACACACACACGGTCTGTCTCTCGACCGGACACTCGCTAAAGTTACGCCGTGCTCACTGAGTACGCCAGGCAGACAAACAGCTGAAAACCTCTCAGTTGTTGACGTGGTGAAGACTTAGTGGGACAGTACACGTAGTGTCATGGCTGCTACGGTCACTCTCCCGGATGGGTGAACTGGGGACTCAGTTGTCTGTTGTGCTCATACACTGCAGCTGGCGATAAATGATGGAGACCTGTTTGTGCATCGGCTTTTCGTTGCAGCTGGGCGGCTTGTTAGGCACTAAAAATAGCAGCGCTGCGTGAAACGCACTAATCTTGTCGGTTAACGGTTAATAATCGGTTAACAGGGGTCGATTATTGGTCATAGAAAAGATTCAAAATTAGCATCCCTAGAACTAGGGATGCACCGATACCAATACCAGTATCGGGTATCAGGTCCGATACTGTGCTCATGTACTTGTACTCGTAAAACAGCTCCGATACAACGGCAACAATACCACTTTACGGCAGCGTGACGTTAACCTCTCGTCACCATCTTTCTGGTCCTCACGTTCCATCCCCCAGACGGTGCGAGTGAAACGGGGCGACGGACTGATGTACGGGTCCTGCTACAACAAGCTAACTGTTGTGTTAGCTAACACTAGTAACTAGCAACAGCTCAATGAAGGAAAAACATGTTTTGGCCAATCACAGATAAGCATGAAAAGATGAAATGGATTGAATTGATAGAAGAGGTCCTGCCCTAGGGAAGGACGAGGACTAGCCGTCCTCCTCAACCCCCCACGATGCCCACAGCCACTTCACACACAGGCTGCCCTTTCCCCTCTGCCCTGCAGGTGTCGCTGTTGAAGCATTTTAATCAGGATTTGGATAATGGATTTTTTTCCAAAGAAGAAAAAACAAATGTCTAAATGATACTGAGATTTGGTAATGGTTTATTTCAACCAAATACTTTTATATTTGATCTCCCTCTTGCCTCTCAAAAAATAGAGGAGCAACCTCCTCTGCCTCTACGGACCAGCCTCTACTGATATATATAGTTTACAGTAATATATAATAATAATAATGATGATAATGTTCTGATTAATTACCGCAATATGAATGATAAAATAGGTCACACCCTTGCTTGACAGTTTCTGATACTTGCTGCTTACTGTCAGTACCAAAAAGTGACCTAGTGTCACTGTCACTCAGCACAATGAAGCTAAAGTAATGGCATGGAGCACTAAAAGCAACAGTCTTCCAGCTGTCTATTACTGGGGAAGTTGACAATCTCTGCATTCCTTTAAATGCATAGCAAGTGTTTCAGGTTTTTCTTTGGTGCAGTGTCTTAAAGGCACATAGCTACAGTGGATCAGAAGCCTGGTTTTAACTCAGTCACATCTTCACACAGCCAAAAGCTAAAAAGCCCTGAGGTCAAATGCATTAATGAGCCTGTGGGCAGACCAGGGGGAATGTTGCATACTTTCTCCTTTTCAATCACTGCTCTCCCTCAGACAAGGTTATTTCTATTCTTTCTCTTCCCCTGTCATCCATTCTTTCTTCCCTCCACATGTCTTTTCCCAAACCACCAAGTCTATCAAACAGCCTCAGGACATTTACCATGCAAAAGGGACAATTAATCCTCCAAAGGGAATACACACACAAACACACACAGACATACTACAGATGTTGGTCCCAAAGGTTAGAACGGAGCTAGGCAAAAAAAAGATTTTAAATACGCTGCTCCTTCTTCCTGGAATAATGTACAGAAGGACCTGAAATTGTCAGAGCTGATTACTACTGTACGGGGGGATTTAAGTCCATTTTAAAGGATGAGAAAGTGGCACTATAGGTCGATGTGATTGCTCTTGATATTCTCACTGAATTGTTTTGAAATTGACGTGTTTGTGTGTTATAGCTAATTTGTTTGTGTTGCATACAAACTGGATGTCATGCTCGTTCACTTGTGGTGTGTGACCGTTGTATTTGTCTGCTTTTGTATTGTTTGTTTTTATTGTTGTAACAATGTCTGTGCTGCCCTCTTGGCCAGAGGTCTGTACTATGAAGCCAGTTCAACATACCCAGAGTATCTTCTCCTTATCTGGCTTCACTAACCCTAACAAACGAGATCCCACTAAACGGTCCTACGAAGGTTGTTATCAACTCGGTAAATCAACCCAGGGTTTCTCAGTCTGGCTGTGAGCGCGTTCACATGAACGGGGCGGCGTTTGCAGCATCTGACCAATCACAGACATGGACAGGTCTACTGACCAATCACAGACATGGACAAGTCTACTGTCAACAGACAGACAGGCAGAGCGGCACATTTTACAAAGGAAGAGCAAACTATATTAGACAAATATGAAGAAGTTAAACACTTAATCCAGACTAAAAGTAACACAGTTGAAGCTGCCAAATGTAGGAAGGACAGCTGATAACGTAAACTCCCGATATATTAATGTGTAAATTAACAGAGTTATTAATTTAACATCCCCCCTCTCCGGCGGTGTGAAATGGACTCAAGAGCAAGTAAAAAAATAAATATAAAAACATAATTCAAAGCGGTAAACACCCACAGAATAAAGCCGGCTGTCCTTCCTGCATCTGTCAGTTTAAACTGTGTTGTTTTCAGTCTGGATTATGATTTAAACTTCTTCATATATGTGTTTAATATTACCATACAATCACCGCACTGAGCTCTGATTGGTCAGTAGGCGGTGCTTTTATACGAGCTGATCTCTTATCTGGAACATAACCTGCTCCGAGCAGGTCAGCTGTTCAGCATCAGTTACCATGGCGATCTACCCCGGTAGGAAGTGATCCACCTTCGTAGGACGGAAAACCCTGAAGGGTTAACCCTGAAGTTACCTCGCTATAACGCTAAATCCTGCTTCATAGTACAGGCCTCTGGTCACTCTTGGAAAAGAGATTTTAATCTCAATGAGTTTTTTACCTGGTTAAATAAAGTGTGTATATATATATATATATACTGTATATTCAAAGTAGTTTCTTTAGTACTAAAACATAACCAACTAAGTGCAAACTAATAGAAATGCACGACAAATGAGTAGAACGTTAGTACTGTGTTATTTATCTCTTTAACAATTAGAGTTTATCTAAACCTCTAATGTTGTCTGTCTGTCTGTCTGTCATCTGTCTGAAAGGATGTATTTTTCATTGTGCTGCTGAATATCTTGGTCTTTAAAAAAGGTCTACATGTTGCTGAGACTTTGATGTTTGACACTTTCTGAAACAATTGATTATTTGATCAGTGAATTATTCTTACAATTCATCAATAATCATTTCTCTACTATAAAACCCACACATAGCTGGTTCAAGGCAGTTTTGCACACTAAAATGATTTAGAAAAATACTTGACAGAAGTGAAATAAGCCATTAAAGATCACTAAATACCACCATAAGCAAATTAAAGTCCCCTCATGTTACCTAAAAAATAGCTCAAAACCAACTCAGAGGGTTGAAAAGAGGTGAAATCATAAAGGCAAAACAGCCTCACACGTGAATGCAACAGAAGCCATTCTAATACTAACAATATGATTATCAATGTAAAGACCAATTTCAGCACTAATCTCACTGTGTCAATACACACACACACACACACACACACACACACACACACACACACACACAAAGCTGAACAAATAAAGCAACTAATCCTTGCAAATAATTTGGCAACATGGCAACATATCAATATAGCCTGTACAGCTGTCATCTGAAATGCATTATTGGTGATGCTTTAAGAGCAGCAGAGAGTAGAAATGGAGCAAATATGATTACAAAAAGTTATTTTTATAAATCGGTCACTATATCCTGACAGTAGTGCATGAGACAGGTAACCTGAAAAAAATCCTGTGCCTCAGTGTCCTCCGGTGCTCCTAACATCATCTGCAAGATTTCACAGACAGGAGGAAAACAACCAATCAGAGCAGATCTGGAGACTGCTGTCTCTGAGCAGCTGTCAATCACTCACGAACTCTGGTCAAACTAGCAGCGCTGATCAAACATGAATCAATATTCTGTTACTGTAATGCCTATTTCTCTCCTCAAATGTTTTCAGAAACATCTTGTAGTCTACTGTTTAGGTGTAAAACAAAAAGGTTTGTGACCCGGCAACCATGTTGAGATCTGTTGAGGAAATACCAAGCACCGCTCACCAGCCGGAGCAAACTTTCTCATTTTACAGCTAAACAGTACACTACAAGATGATTCTGAGAGCATTTGAGGAGAGAAATAGTCATTACAGTAACAGAATATTGATTCATGTTTGATCAGCGCTGCCTAGTTTGACCGTTAGATCAGAATTCGTAAGTGATTGACAGCTGCCTCCGTTGAATGAACATCCAATAGGAACGCTCTCTCTCTGAAATGACCTGTGATTGGCCAAAGTCTCAGACACACAGCTGACAACCTGTTAAACTAAACTAAATGTGTGGTGGAGACTTTTACTGGAAAGTGGCTGCATGTCCACGACACTACACGCAGCATCGTAGCTGCTAAGTTAACGCTCCCGGAACCGAACTGGAGACTCCCGTCAACCAATATCTGTTGTGCTCCTGCAGCTGGTACACCGCTGCACACGAGACACAAATCTTGTTGGTTAACGGTTAATAATCGGTTAACGAGGGTCGGTTATTGGTTAAGAAAATCTTTCTAAATGAGCATCCCTAGTTCATGAATAGGCTGCCACAAACCAAATTGCACTGCTGATTATTAATTGTTTAGTCAGTAAAATGTGTGAAAAATGCTCACGTTTAAATGTCTTGTGTGTCCAAAACTCAAAGATATTCAGAAAAGCAGCAAATCCTCACAAAATGACAAGCTAGAATCAGGGAATGTTTGACATTTTTGGTTGATAAATTACTTGAATAATTAATCAGCTATTGAAAAAGTTGTGGATACATTTTCTGTTGATTGACAAATAAATTAAAGGAGAAATCATTCATACTTGACAGTGTTCTTTCTATACATACTGCAGTTTGATCTGTATATTTTATGGTCCTGAAATCATCGTTGTCCTTGTGAACACGCAGCCCTCATTAGATCATTTCACTTGTCATGTTTCACATGCTCTTACACCAATTGGATCTGGGGGACAGCCAGCTGGAGATAATCTTGCAGTGACACAGCATTCCCACATCCCTGGTCTGAGGTCAACGCACCTGACCGTACTGCCATGCCAGGGGAAACAGTAAGGCTGATCACAGATCAGCGGGCTAACTTTGTCCTCCTCTGGCTACAGCAGCAACAGCAGCAGCATTAGGCATGACTTAATGCTAACTGGGTTTCATCAGCGGATAGAGGAGCTGCACGTAGCTCTCACTGCACGCTTCCCTCAAACATCTGAGTGGATTATTACATCACAACAAACATAACATGCAGGGGATAATAATTAAAGCAATAGGTTTGTCCCCGGCCTGGAGGGGTTTGTGCTGCTGCCATACAAGATATAGCCTATTACTCTCATCTCATCATGTCTGTTATAGTATAAAGCAGGTTTTAGTGCTATATAAATACTGTGAAAGTATTGAAACGTTCAATATAAGGAGAAACACGCACAGACCGTATTCAGAAATTGTGCGTTTGAAACAAGCCGCCAGGATTTCTGTCCATTTGTGATGTCACAAATATACAATATTTAGACCATTACACGGTTTTAAACATAAACATTCTAAATGTGTCCCAGTTTATTTCCGGTTGCAGTGTATGTAAATAACATCAGCTGACAGGAAGTAAACATGGACCCAAACTGTTGCCTAGCAACGTAAAAATGAGCTAAGAATTCCGTTGAAATGAGCTAAAACGGAGCGTTTCAGGCAGAGGATAAATACAGGCATATTCAGGCAGACAGTATGAGGAAAATAAAGGGTTTTTTTAAACATTACAGCATGTAAACATGTTCTAGTAGAAACACAAAATACAAGTATGAACCTGAACATAAGCATAATATGTCCCCTTTAAACGAGAAAGAGGAAGAATTTATTTTTGTCTTCTCACAGTGCCCTTCTTTTATCCGACAGGGTTACTTTCTCATCTGTTCATTGTTCATTCTAACAACACCTCATCTCAACACTCTGTATGCAGCCAAGGTGCCAATAACCAGACAATTCTTTATTTATATTCCTGTTTCATTTACATTGCCAATGAAGTGGCACAGAGTGTATGGTTGACACGTTTTCATATGGAGTTCTCACACGCTCAGAGACTCTGTCCTTTACACAAGAATAATTAACTTTCACAATTTGGACAGATCATTTGTTATTCGTATACCCAAATGCTATTAATATTACTATTATTATTATTATTATTGTTATAAATCCTAGTCGGAGAGGCTAGAAGCAAAAGCTGCCATGTGGAATGATTTTTTTGTCTAATGATGCTGAATAATAATAACGTTAAGGCATATCCACAGACTGACATGCAATTGCTACAGTACATTTTGTACAATTACTAAATTCAACTGTAATTAATTCAATGTGCTGGCAGTTGACTCAGGCCTTATTAAAAATTATGAACTGCATTATCTGTGTAATTACCAAGCTGACCATAAACAAAGTAATGACAGCAAGATGGATACAGTATCTGTATTAAACTTACTTTGCTGTCTAAACTGGGCGTGAGACAAATAAACTGTGATTCTATTAATATATTCAAATTGAAGTGAGTCTCGTGCTTTTCGCTGTACAAGCCTGTTCTACTAAATTCACAGGAGCAACATCAGCCTCAGCAGCTCAGCGTTGGGAGAACATCCCGCCAGACTCCATTTAAACATTTAACAATTTATTCTTTCTTTGTTTATCCGGAAACGTACATAGCACGCAGAGCTGCACGTGAGACACGGTACACTTTAACACCGAATTCTAGTAAATCGGCCAACGTGTGACCAATCAAGGACCACGGATTACTACACAATGCTAACTTTGATTAGTGGTTCACAGTATTCTCTGCTGCTCACCGAGGACAGGACTGAGTCAACAGCGGGGGATTGTGAAAGTTCACCTATTATTCAGAACCATGTTACTGTCTGCTGGCTGGACGCCGGACTGCAGCACCTTTATAAAGGAACCGTGTTGTGTTCTCTCCGGTACAAAGTTACTCAAATGACATACGGTTATTACAGATTTACAGATTTTAAAAACACGGTTTAACATTTTGCCATGAAAGCAGTACATGGAGAACATATCTAAACCTTTTCTATGTGCACTAATGAATCAACAGGAGAGGATCAGAGACATACTGAGAGTGTCTGCCTGCCTCCTACAACATGTTAATGTCTCCGGTGTAACACACAACATGAAGGGCAGCAGAGCTGGAGAGCTGCAGGGACACGATATGCAAAATAACCTTTTGTATCACGGAGTGAGGGAAGCTTAGCGTCGGCGACATGAACACATTGAGCTATCTTTACCGAGGAAACACCGGAGCACAAATACGGTATCACACGGCAGTAAATGCATATAAATACACAACAACCAGGTCGTTTAGACCCCTCAGCTGTCCACAAAGCAGTGCAGAATAGCGGGTTAGTGAGCGGAGCGGCGGCTCGGTGAGGCTCGGTGGGGGAAGGGGGATGATGGATGCTGGAGCCTGAGCCTCAGCCAGAGACTGACTCTGAGCCAGGCTGAAGCTCAGGCTCAGGCTCGGCGGCCTGGCGCCGCTTCAGCAACAGTCGTTAGATAAAAGCAGCTTCTTTCTCTGTTTCTATTCAACATTAACGTTAGTTAACGGTCCGGTTCTCCTCCACCAACACACCCGGTACTGACTTACCGGACGGGTTGACCGCGGCGGGAGCTGCCATGTTTCCTCAATGGAGAAAAATAACCAAACGGCAGCGATGGAGATGAGATGACGCACAATACAGCCAGAGAGAGAGAGAGAGCAGAGAGCAGAGAGCCCCGGTAGAGACCGACTAAACTCCGCGGGATTGGCACGCGAGGCTCGGTCCAACCGCCTCACATCCGTTAACGGAGGAACACTAGTCTGGATTCAAACCGCTGAGATAAAAGCGGTTTCTGTTTGGACTAATTGAGCCTCTCTAGCGTGGGTTTAATGAAAATGTTCTCCAAGACCAGATTTAGTCAAATGCAAGATGTCTGAATGGAAGCACCGCGAGATTTTAGGGCTGCTTGAATAAATTAATGTTATACAGAGAGAGACTGTGAGAGACTGCTGCAGTGATGGATGCCAGGCTGAGATCAATGCAATGCTACATAGTGGTTTAAGTTTGGTTGTTAAAGTGTTTGTGCTGAGATATATTCACTTTCTAACAGGCCAACTGTGTTTATATAGTCCACTATACCAGGCGGTGTTACACCGAAATGTGTGACCACAGAAATGTGTGACCACAGAGGAGCCAGCAACATATGAGGTCACCATTTCTGACGGCTGTCGTCAGGAAATGGGACTCCACTGTTACCTGCATATGTTATAGAATACGTGACAGAAAACACACAAAACTAAAGTGTTAATTAAAATAAAAATCATTTTAATATTTTTACTTCAAATATATGGGAAATGGAATAGGATGATGACTGAATTGTACACAGATTTTTTAAATTGATTATATGTGTTTTTGTATGTGTATATACTGCATGTGCGTATATTTGTATGTATGTTTATATTTATACAGTGTATATATATATATAATGTATATATGTATATATAAAAATAGATTTTTTTATTTTTTATTTTATTTTTAATTTTTAATTTTTTATTTAAAGAAAATATATATTTTATGTTTTCACTTGTGTAAATTCTTTTTATTTGTTTATATATTTTTTGTATATGTTTTTCCTGTATCTATACTGGCTTATTTTATATCAATATTAGGTTCCTTTAGTTTCTTTGTACCGAGAATGTTATTATATTGGGGACGTTTGTGAATGTTTGTTATGTTGTTTTAAAATGAACAAAAAAACAATAAATATAGTATTGAAAAAAAAATCTAAAATATATATATATTCACAAATATCTAAAAGAAAAGCAAAAGTTAGTTACAGTGGGGTCACATTTTCTGACGACAGCCGTCAGAAATGGTGACCTCATGTTGCTGACCCCTCTGTGGTCACAGATTTTGGTGCAACACCGGAGCTCTTCCTCTTGCCAATCACGGACCACTGTCTTCACCAGCAGTAGTGAGCTGCTGGTGCAGGTTGGATTAGCTCTTTGCTCAGGGGAGCAACATCATCAGTCGTAGACCTGAGTTCACTATAGAAGACCCTATGTTCAAATAATCCATTAAGGGTACCAGTTTGCTAACATGTCAGCCTTTTGGTACAATTTACTGTAAAGTCACAGTTTATAAAGGCTACACTAATAAAGGCTGCAGTAATATGCTTGATTTCAGGTGGAAGAATTATTCAGATCATTCACTTAAAGGTCCAGTGTGTCGCATTTCAGGGGATCTATTAGCAGAAGTGGAATATAGTATTCATAACTATGTTTTCAGTGTACTGTATAATCACCTGGAACTAAGAATCGTGTTTTCGGTAGCTTACAGTAGAATGAGTCCTTCATATCTACATAGGGAGTGAGTCCTCTTCACGGAGTCCTCCATGTTGCTCCGCCATCTTTCTACAGTAGCCCAGAATGGACAAACCAAACACTGGCTCTAGAGAGAGCCATCTGTGTTTTTACATTACCTGAAGGCCACCGTAGGTGCTCTATACGTGAAATTGCGGTAACATGAGCGCTAAACTGTGGCACCGCCAGCTGCTGTCTGACTTCTGTTGCTCCTAAAGTAGTGTTATTATGGTATGGATGACCTCTGAGTGGGGCGAACAGCGTCACCACGGTTTTGAACTCGGCAGCTCACCTTACCGCAGTCTTGTAAAGGGAGGACTGAGCAGAGGTGTACTCAGTTGGATGCAGTCTGCAACCACACCGCTAGATGTCAACATTTAAGTAATACACACAAATAATCTATCAATGATAATAATCCAATAATATAATATTATTCTGAAATGGGCAATTCTGCATAATGAGTACTTCTACTCACTTCCACTTCTATTTTAAGTATAGTTTGATGCTAATGCATTTGTACTTTTTTTTAAGATTTTAATGCATGCCTTTAACTTGTAACTTGAGCATTTCTGCACTGTGTTTTACTTAACAAAAAAGCACTTCTTCCACCACTGTTTACAAGTAAACATCCTGCATTCAAAATATTAGTTAACTAATAGTACATGGACATATCATCAGCAAAATGCACCTGAAGAATCAAAAGTAAAAGTAGTCATTATGCAGAATAGCCCCTGTCAGTGTTTTATCATTATATACTTTGATTAGTATTGATGCATTAACATGTTCTGTAAGCAGTGCTTTTAATAATGTGACAGATCAATGTGAAACTGTATTTTATTTCACTGCTGTATAGGCTATACGTTAGGGTGGTTTAATCCATAACGGTGCATCTTATCATGTGTTTTTGTATGTAAAATCCTAGTATGAACAGCAACAATAGCTGTCAAAAAGTACAATATTTGTTTCTTACATGTATTAGAGGAGAATTATAAAGTGGCAGGCCAGAAAATGGATATACTCAAGTAAAATTGTCTTAAAATTTTTACAGTACTTCAATTAATGTTGCTTTCCAGCACTGGGCTTTATTTTTTTTTGTCAGGTTGCGAAAAATCTCTCTGGCTGGTGTTTATCCTATTTATTTGGTAATATTGCAGTTCTAAATAGTGGTGGTCGATAAATAAATGCTTGTGGGTTTCATACTTTGTAAATAGAGGATCTTCCAGAAGAATTAAAGAGCTAAAAACAGTGTCTTTGTGGAGGGTAAACACGTGCCAGAGGAACCTGCTAACCCAAATGTTGTTCTTATGAATGGCTTAAAACTGATTTATACAGCATTAGTAAATTATCTATTAACCATCAATAAATTCATTAATTACAATTTACAAACCCTTTATAATGGGTGAATTATTAAAGCAATAGATCAACATCAGTTTGACCATCATGAAAAATACTCAAAGCTAAAGTAATAACTAAACCAATCAGACCGAAACCCTGTTTATACAGTTTACTGTAACATGTTCAACTGTATTTGTTTAGTTGTATATATATATATGTTCTGTACATTTATTGCAAATTCTACACACTACACTTTGTATTTATGATTTAAAGGTCCCATAGTGTGCTCATTTCCAGGTTCATACTTGTATTTTGTGTTTCTACTAGAACATGTTTACATGCTGTAATGTTAAAAAAAAAAAATATTTTCCTCATACTGTCTGAATATACCTTTATTCACACTCTGCCTGAAACGCTCCGTTTTAGTGCATTTCAACAGAATTGCGCTGCTAGGCAACGGTGTGGGTCCATGTTTACTTCCTGTCAGCTAATGTTATTTACATACACTGCAACAGGAAATAAACTGGGACACATTTAGAATGTTTACGTTTAAAACCTTGTAATGGTCTAAATATTGTATATTTGTGACATCACAAATGGACAGAAATCCTAACGTCTTGTTTCAAACACACAATTTCTGAATACGGGCTGTGCGTGTTTCTTCATATAATGAGCATTTTGATAGTTTAACAGTATTTTTATGGCACTTAAATCTGCTTTATAATATAAAAGACCTGAAAATCTCACTTTTTACAATATGGGACCTTTAAGTCTGGTGTATAGTATTTTGAACTATTCAATTTTGTTCTTTGCTTTGTTTCATTGATATGTATTTAATATTCTAGAACAGTAAACCAAATGAAATCATAAGAAATCAAAATTCCAGCGCACACCAGGGTACTGGCATGAACACTAAATATTGGCAAATTACATTAAAAAGAAGAAAGAGTGAATTACGCGTTCTGCATGTGGCTTCATCAGATTCATTCACTTATTCACTTTTTTATTCTAGTACAGTGTTTATATTCTACACTATTTGTTGTTTTTTCAGTTCCTTATACTTTCAGTTCATGTTTTATACAGTATGTCTTATCTCAAGGGGATCTTTCAAATTTACACTTGATTCTTCTTATAGCACAGAACAGCATCCCCAATTACAACCCTTTACCATTACTTCCTCCCAGCCATGCCCCTGTCTTAGTAACCTCGCTTCAGGTTTGACGTGAGGCAATTTGATTAAACAAATTAATTTAGGAATGTGCACAAAAGGGAAATAAAACAAAATATTAGCTAATAAAGCAGCTGATATTGTGCTTAAGGGGATAGTTTGGGTGTTTTTGAAATGGGGTTGTATGACGTATTTATCCGTAGTCAGTGTATTAGCTACAGTAGATGACGGTCGGCACGCCCCCAGTTTGGAGAAACAGACACGGCACGGGAGCAGAACAATGAACTTTACGGCTGTGGATGGGGGCAGCAGCAAAACGGATTTCAGACACCTAAAAGAAAGGCTCACCTAAAAGAAATAATATCAGTTTAAGTGTACGCTATATTTAGAATATTTTCCTACGGGAAAATGAACTGAAAGTGAAATTTATTTATACTGTGATTGTGAATGGAGTCCGGCTGCTTTGAAGAGAGCAAAGATAAGTTTCACGTTCAGTTCAGTTCCCCGTCAGTAAGGACTGTCTGACGACAAGATAAAGCAGTGAAAATATTCTGAGTATAGGGTACACTTAAACTGATATTGATTCTTTTAAGTGGGCCTTTCTGTGGCTTAAATGCGTTTTGTGATACATTGTTTTGCTCCCGTGCTGGTGCTCCTGTCTGCTTCTCCAAACTGGGGGCGCGCCGACCGTCATCTACTGTAGGTAATACACTGACTATGGAGAAGTAGGTCATACAACCCCACTTCAAAACACCCAGACTATCCCTTCAAGTGCTGCATATTCCCAAACACATTTTCAATTAAATTAGCACAAACCAACTGCCATATAGAAAGCCTGGGGCTTTTGGGACCCCTGGGATTCAGGACCAGGGTCTATTGCCCACTTTGCCAAGTTGGTGATCCAGCCTTGTCAAAGGGGGCATGACAAAAAAAAAAAAGTCCCTTTAGAGCTGTATTATCAAATTGTGCAATTGGGCTGAAAAAAGAACAGGCAGATACACAATGGATACTATATCAGCTTATATGGTCATTATAGCTAACATGTTAGCAAACCATTGTTGACTTATATCCGGAAGACATAGTTCAGCGTCCAGACACTGACTCGGACAATATTCAGTTTAGCTCTGTTTAAAGTCCTTTTCTATATATTTCTTACTGTCAACAAATCCCATAAAAAGACCCAAACCAACAATTAGTCTGTCTCTCAATACGTTCTGACCTCCCTAAGTCCATCGGTTCATACTAAAGACATACATCTTTAAAAACAGCTGACAAATATATAGATACATTTTTTAAAAATGCTCAAAAGTCTAAATCAGCAATGTGTGAGTGTCTCTCAACACTTTGTGACCTCCCCAGCCTGACTGTGGCACCCAGCCACAAACCCATTCTCCTACTGAAAGAAGAAAATAAAAAAATAGTTTTGTATTTTTTTTTCTAAATAAGTCCCTAATACAGCTGGCCAGCAGGTGTGGGACTATTTTCTGCGGTGGATTAATCCACATTTGGTGCTCTAGTGAGTATTATAGCATATAGTATAGCAGCAGGACGGTGTATGTGAGATTGAGTCATAATAAACTACAGTGTGTGTGTGTTCATGGTGATGAAGGACTCATTGATGTGTTTTTAATGGTTTCTAGACAACAATGGAGCTCTATGGCACAGAGGAATACAATATATCAGGCTTTGGATACACACACACACAATACTTGTTAGTAGATACATTCATAGTTTATTTGTGTCCTTTGATTTGTTGACAATAAGAAAAATCTAGAATATCCTTAGATTGATCAGGTTTAATCTGTACTCTAAATAAATATAGTCTCAATCCATAGTAGTCCTAAATTGAAAATATAATTCCAAATAGCTCCTTGTAGAAGTAAAGATGCAAAACATGGAATTTGGCTATCTCTATATTATGTACACGTAAAGATATTTAGGTTTCAGATGTGTGGAAAGTACAAGACCTCACTGACATGTTTCACTGAGGGATCTCACAGCCCCAGTTGAGCAGCTATGATGCCACACACACACCCACACACAAAGCGAGAGTGGAGCAGGAGCAGGGAAGTGTGCAGCACTGCTCTGCTCTGCTCTGCTTGTGGGGTTCAGTATGCAGAGGAAGGATGCAGCTTTTCTTTAACTTGCCACCCTCCCTCAACTCCTCACCTGCCTCGCCACCTCCCTCTCCTCCCTCTTTTTCGTAGCGGTTCCTCAGTGCAGACCGGGCGTCATCCTATACCTTCAGCAGCCGTGCAGGATGTGAAGGGAAGCAGGTAAGAAGCCCTCAGATTCCTCCGCTGGCTGGCTCTCTTTCTCTCTTTATCTCTCTGCACTGCACTGCACCGGCAACAGTTCTTCATTTGTTAGTGCATGCTGTGATATCGGCCGTGCTGGATGATCACAGTCATTGATGTTCTGAAGTGTCTGTGGGAGGATTTTCTAGCAGAAATCTAAGAAGCTTTGACAAGTGTGTATAATGCTCATTGAGTTTAGGTAGTCATTTGTGCAGTTGAGTGTTGAATCGATACATTGTCATTTGTAATTTTCCTGTTCTGAATTGTTTTTTAAAAATGTTATATTATAGTTAAAGGGACTCTCTGTAAGAATCCGAAATGTCTTGTTAACAGCGACACCTGTGGCCGTTAAGTCAACGAAAGTCACCGTACTGTTGCTCGCGCTTGTGCTCGCTCTACATAGACATGAAGGAGCATCGGTCAAAAAAGTGAGCCGACACACGTCAGCTAAAAGCACAATATCACTCTATATTTCAGCTGCTTGGCAGTAATGTTAGCTGACCAGACCAAGGTCTCTCCATGAATCAATGCTGATCCTAGTGTTGGCTTTTCCTGCCTCAGCCTCCCGACCGCGGCCGGAGGGAACAGGGGAGACACCGGAGTTTTGGTCGGAGACAATAACGTTTCTCTCTGCGGAGCCCCGTCACTTCACAAGACACGGGAAACCTCTGTTGGTCTGGAGGAGCTGCAGCAGTTATTTCTGCACAAACGTCCACTAAACATTCACTAGATATTCTCAGAGCTAAACTAACTCTTCTGCAGTGTGGAGTGTGCGCGCATGCACGTGAGAATGGAGCGAGCTGAGCGAGTGAGAACGAGCGCGGTGTGTGAATGAAGGCAGGCAAGCAGAGGAGCAGAGTACCTGGAGACCAAAGCTACAGTCTCCCCCGCGTGCTACCGCGGCCAACACTGTTTAACAGACGGGCTTCACTAGATACAACCAAGAGGTTTTGGTGCTTCACTGTAGTTTGTGTTGGAGTCTGAGTCTGAACAGCGGAGACACATGGTAGCGCGCATGGGACACCGACCCGGATTGATTTATACGTGTAAGAAGTTACAAACAGTTCCTATAATATTAGACTGGCTCCATTCAAATGAATGAGAGCACTGTGTTTTTCACGGAAGACTGAAGACCATGTATTCCCAGCAGCTCATTCTTTCCTGGTGGGTTCATGAACCTACAGTAGCGTTTGACCTCGGAGTATGTTACTGTTGTCATTAGCGCAGAACGTGGAGACATGGATCAGAGTATGACAGATCTCCAATGCAATGAGCTGAACCTGACTTGCATTCACGGCTTCGAGAATAAGATGACTGTAGCAACAGTGACTGCTCATTCTGAATGAGAGAGTTTGAATCCAAGTTTTATCATTGCAGTGTCTGCACTTTATTTTCCCTCTATGTGCAGCATCATTAAATATCCTTTTACAATGCCTACTTTACATTATCTGCTTCATTTAAACCTCTTTTAATAGGAAACTTGCTGGCTTTAGCAGGAGGGTTAGAACAATGGAGAGAGACTGAGAGAGTCAGGATTGATTTCAGGACAGTTTCTGTTATCTATTGCCATTCTAGCAGCTCAGCACTGTACAATTTATTTCAGTTCATAGTAACACTAGTCCAAATAAAAGTCAATCCTGACCTCCGACAAATATGAAATGCAGCGTGTCTTTTCCTGTTAGTGTTTGGTACAGAGATGAAGCACAAAGCAATAGGTCATCATTCAGAACTGTGGATGACATTATAGTGATGTCATTAGTATCTCAGTTTGGCTTCTTTGGAGACTAAAGGTTTATAATAGAGAGCCTGTGTTGTATCACAATAGGCTCGTTGGAGATGAGCCAGGCCTTCGCAGAATCGATCACCGGTGATCGCCGCGCAATGAGTGCCGGTTAGATTTGTGTCCGACTTGATGCCGACTCGCTCTGACATCATGCACACGTGGGCAACAATAACCTCACGAGGTGGCTGCAGAGAGCAAGGCGCCGCAGTTGCTCTCCACCGACTGCAAGACCCAGGGCATTATGGGAAACGCCTGGCTCGTGCCTGATCAAAGAGCTGATTGGCTCTTAGTTTTGACAGCAAACACCGCATGCTGTAGAAAGTCACAACTTTCTGTGTCTGTATTGTAATATTTACTGTAGATTGTAGGATATTAAGTCTCATGTTGTGCAATGAAAGTTTCATCTGTTAACAAACACATCTTGTGTGGTTGATAACAATAATTATTATAATAATGAAGGTTATCTATATATAACACTTATCATAACGAGTGTTTATTACAAAGAGCTTTACAAGACGGACATAAAAATAATAAAGGATAGAATCCAACGCCAGACACACGCACATTTCCACATAGATTTACAAACAAATACAAATAAATCAGAATGTTATCTGAAAACTACAAGTGGCCTACAGATCTAACAGGATGTCACTATCTCTGTGACTTCCTGTAAATTCAGTGAAGGCTGCTGGAAACGTCTGGAAACTGTCCGACTTGACCGCAGCTTTTAGTCTCCGCCCCCTGCTGCTGCCGCCTGACCTTGTCTACTTTCCAGGTAAGGCCCAGTTCATCTCCAACGAGCCTATTGACAATGTTAACACACCGATGTTTTGTAGGAATACCACCATCTTAGTTTAGCTTGTTAGCATGCTAACATTTGCTAAATAGCAAGGCTGATGGGAGTGTCATTAGTGCAGGTATTTGGTCTGAATCCATTTGATTGAATTGGTCCAATCACAGTCTCAGTACAGGTGTGAATGCACCCAACATGGAGATCCGATCACTCAGACCACATTCAGAGGTGGTCTGGGCCACATATGGCCACATTCTTATAGCAGTGTGTACGCAAATGTGTCCTGGGCCACATTAAGGACCGCCTACACAACTGACATCCCGCTTGGATCTGCGGGGTCTTGTACCTGTCAGTACAACGGTATTTTATTATATATATTTATATATCTATAGGCTGTGTATCGACAGACTATCAGACTATACCAGGGGTCGGCAACCTCTACTATCAAGAGCCATTTTAGGCAAAAAAAAACAAAAAAACCTCTGTCTGGAGCCACAAAACATTTGCAGTGAGGTATGGGGTCACGTTGAGTTAAAAAAATCAGAGATTTCGAGAATAAAGTCACAACTTTACGAGAAGAAAAGTCGTAATATTATGAGAATAAAGTCATTGTCATTGTCATCATTGTCATCATCAATGACTTTATTCTCATAATTCTATGACTTTTTTCTCTTAAACTTCTGATTTGATTCTCATAATATTACGACTTTTTTTCTCATAATATTCTGACTTTATTCTTGAAATCTCAGATTTATTTTTTTTCTTCAATGTGGCCCTAATACTCTGTCGTACCGTCGTACCATAGACCTACAACAATGATACATAAAAATAAAAATGTAAACAAAAAAACAGTTATTCATTTCCATTTTTTAAAATCCACAGGGAGCCACTGGAGAGGAGCTAAAGAGACGCATGTGGCTCCGGAGACGCAGGTTGCCGACCCCTGGACTATACTGTTGGTATTGTGCCGATGTTTTTGACCCAGTGCTCTGCACAGAGCTGACTCTCGCTAACCCGCCCTCCCACCCGCTCGCTCTCATCCCTGGCTCTCTGAAGCTCTGTACCCGCTGTACCCCGGCGGCTTGGAGGTATTTTAATGTTATTAAAATGTACCATATTCACAAATATTTAAGATATTACTACTAACATTCCTGTAATATTACGTCACAATGTCTGCTGTATCAGCCGTGTGTTTACTATTTGTTTATTTGCATATAGAGTGGGGAAGTGAGATCTGATCACAAGTGGTCGCATGTGGAGACGCATTCTAATGCCAGATGTGAACAGACGTACTTAGAGCTGTCCACTTGTGATCAGATCACTAAAAAGGCGTGTTAATGCCAGGTGTGAACAGGGCCTTTGATTCAGATTACAAGTTTTGAAATAATAAATAATAAAATATATTTCTAAATAATCACCCCCGGTGAATAAGCGCTCTTCCACCATAGTATTTATCACCCAGCTGAGTGGCTCTATAGCACAGATTACTTACTGATATATAATACAATGCAATTTCACGGCCTCTCCTCCAGACGCTTTAACTTCACTGCACACCAGGGACTCCATTCCATTCCACTCACCTGTCATGGTTGGAGCGCCATCGGTCGTAACTCCACTGCTTCAGAAATTCTCTTTCTGTCTCTCTCTCTCTTGACTATGAGGCCTTTCAGTCGCTGTCTGGAATCTTCTGCATGGCTTTCATGGTACTGCTGCCACATCTAGTGTCAGAGACTGGCAAAACCTCTTTGGTATGGAAAGAGCAACCAAGCAGTCTACACATATAGTGAGAGTGACTCCGAGCACTGACAATAGGAAATGCATTTTAAAGGGATTGTTTGTAACTTCTTACAGGAATAAATCATTGCTGGTCGGTGTCCCATGCGCACGTGTGTCTATGCTGTTCAGACTCAGACTCCAACACAAACTACAGTGAAGCACCAAAACCTCTTGGTTGTATCTAGTGAAGCCCGTCTGTTAAACAGTGTTGGCCGCGGTCGGAGGACGTGGGGGAGACCGTAGCTTTGGTCTCCAGGACCGGAGTCTCTGCTGTACTATGCTCCTCTGACTGCCTGCCTTCATTCACACACCGCGCTCGTTTTCACTCGCTCAGCTCACTCGTTTGTGCAGAAATAACTGCTGCAGCTCCTCCAGACCAACAGAGGTTTCCCGTGTCTTGTGAAGTGAGAGAGAAACGTTATCGTCTCCGACCAAAACTCCGGTAACTCCCCTGTTTGTGTCTCCACAAACTACACGGAGGCACCAAAAACGCAAAGTTGTATCTAGTCAGTTAGTCTAGTTGTATCAAGCTCCAGCGTCTCCCCTGTTCCCTCTGGCCGCGGTCGGGAGGCTGAGGCAGGAAAAGCCAACACTAGGATCAGCATTGATTCATGGAGAGACCTTGGTCTGGTCAGCTAACATTACTGCCAAGCAGCTGAAATGTAGAGTGATATTGTGCTTTTAGCTGACGTGTGTCTCCTCACTGTTTTGAGCGATGCTCGTTCATGTCTATGTAGAGCGAGCAACAGGACGCTGACTTTGGTTGACCTAACAAGATATTTCTGATTCTTACAAACAGTCCCTTTAAAACAACTCACAGGACATATTGATTACAGTGTTAGGCTGCACATGGTGGTATGGACGCCCCTATCATTGAGCCAGTATGATGTAGGAGAAAATGGGAGCAGCTGTAGAGGAACATTTCACAATTAGAATGAACTCAGCGCAGACACATTAACATACACTATTTAAAATGAACACACACATCAACACCGCTTTGGGACTACCCTCATTTTTCATCTTTAGGACTGACCAGTATGTCATTTTTGTGCACGTGTATGTCTGCATAGAAAGAAGTCAGACTGCAAACCGTGACTGAGTCAAATCTCAGACTTCCATTTGAAAAACTAGACTCCATCACATTCAGATTATCAACCAATAAATTGCTGTAACAATAAAAGTCTTAATATCTTGGTTGAGGGGACTGGCACAGAGACCGACGAGGAGTACTGTATGTTGTAAAGTCTGCTGTGGAGAAAATTCTTCCTCCAAAAATCATTCCAGCAAAAAATGTATTTTATATTCATCATATATCATGATGTCAGCAGAGATAAAAAAACAACAACAACACTTTATTTCAATCCAGCGTTAACTTGCCGGTTAGAATCATCCAACCAGTGAGTGTTTCTAGATGGGACATGTGTCTGAGATAGAGAATTCACTCATATTAAAAATAGGATCCTTTCCTACTTTGAAATGGACTCAACATGTAGTAGGCAATCCATCATATTTGTAGACACAGTCTTGGATTTGATGTTACAGCAGAGGCCTGTACTAGGAAGCAGGATTTGGCGTTATAGCGAGGTAACTTCAGGGTTAACCCCTTCAGGGTTTTCCGTCCTACGAAGGTGGTTCTTCTTACAGGGGTAGATCGCCATGCTGGGGTAGATCACTGATGCTGAACAGCTAACCTGCTCTGGAGCAGGTTAAGTTCCAGATAAGAGATCAGCTCGTATAAAAGCACCACCTACTGTGGGTGTTTACCGCTTTGAATTATGTTTTTATATTTATTTTTTTACTTGCTCTTGAGTCCGTTTCACACCGCCGGAGACAGGGACGCAGCTGAAAGAAGGCTGAAATAGTCATACACGCCTGATAATTGTTAATGGGCATATTGAGGTACAACCCATCCATCCATTACATATCTTTGAGCTATTTATATCTAAATGACTATATCTGACTTTTGAGTGTTCCATTAATAACTCTGTTAATTTACGCATTCACACATCAGGAGTTTTTTCTTTTGCCAGCTGTCCTTCCTGCATTTGGCAGCTTCAACTGGGTTAATTTTAGTCTGGATTAAGTGTTTAACTTCTTCGTATTTGTCTAATATAGTTTGCTCTTCCTTTGTAAAATGTGCCGCTCTGCCTGTCTGTCTGTTGACAGTAGACTTGTCCATGTCTGTGATTGGTCAGATGCTGCAAACACCGATTAACCGATTTGCAAATTGGTGGAGGGCTTTGTAGGTGAGGGTCAGGATTTTGTAAGTGATCCAGTGGGAGACGAGGAGCCAGTGAAGGTCTTTCAGGACTGGGGTGATATGATGCCATGATTTGGTGTGGGTGAGGAGTCGGGCAGCTGCATTCTGAACCAGTTGGAGTTTATTGATGGATGTGTTGCTGATGCCATAGAGGAGGGAGTTGCAATAGTCAAGGCGGGAGGAGATGAAGGCGTGGATGAGTTTCTCTGCAGCAGGGGGTGTGAGGGAGGGACGGAGCTTTGCTATGTTGCGTAGGTGGAAGAAGGATATCTTGACCAGTTGGCGGATGTGGGGCTCGAGGGAGAGGGTGGAGTCAAGGGACAGGTGTTGCAAATTAGCATCCACTATAAGCAGTATGATACTAGCATCAGATAGCCGTTTTTAAGTTGTCTATGTACATTGTATTGGTCCCTATCAAATAAACCATGAAATGAAAATCAATCATTGGCCCTGTTCAGACCTGACATTAACATGCATCCTGTGTGACCGGATCACAAGAGGACAGCTCTGAGTACAGGTGTGAATGTACTCAAGACGCATTGAGGTCTGATCGACCACATTCAGAGGTGGTCTGGGCCGCATAAGGACACATTCTCTTAACAGTATGTACGCAAATGTGTCCTGGGCCACATTAAAGGTCCCATATCGTGCTCATTTTCAGGTTCATACTTGTATTTCGTGTTTCTACTAGAATATTTTTTACATGCTGTAATGTTAAAAAAAAACTTAATTTCTTCATACTGTGTGCCTGAATATACCTGTATTCACCCTGTCTCAAACGCTCCGTTTTAGCATATTTCAACGGAATTGCAACGGAATTGTGTTGCTAGGCAACAGCTTGGGTCCATGTTTACTTCCTGTCAGCTGATGTTATTTACATACACTGCAACCGGAAATAAACTGGAACACATTTAGAATGTTTACGTTTAAAACTGTGAAATGGTCTAAATGTTGTAGATTTGTGACATCACAAAATTACAGAAATCCTAACGGCTTGTTTCAAATGCAGAGTTTCTGAATACGGGCTGTGTGTATTTCTCCATGGATTGAGCGTTTCGATACTTTCACAGTATTCATATAGGACTTAAACCTGCTTTATAATAAAAAAGACATGAAAATCTCACTTTTTACAATATGGGACCTTTAAGTACCACCTACTCTACTGACGTGCCACTGGGATCCGCAGGAGTTCCTCAAGTGAATAGACAGATGCAAGCGCTCCTCTGCTTCGCGGCATGGAAACAGCCTCTGTGCTCTACTGTATTCTGTCGGTACAACTTATTAAAATATATCCTATCTATAGGCTACATATCTACAGACTATCAGACTGGGCACAGGAAGTGCATTATTAACATATTGTCAGAGATGTGTCGTGTTTTTGTTCCGGAGATGATACCCGCCTGCTCGCTCGCTCTCATTCCCGGCACTCTCAAGCTCTGCACACCATTGTCGCCTGGCAAAGGCAGCGGTGTCGGCGGCATGGAGGTCCCCAGGTATCACTCAAGATGCATGTTAATGCCGGGGATAGGGCCATAAAAATAAAGTGTTGGACAAAGTGAAATTCTGATCTGATAGTGGTTAGATAGGGAGTGAGGGGGGAAATTAAGGGATAACCAGTTATTATTATTCATCCTGAGGGGATTATCCATATGATAGCTGTTAAGAGATTTCACCCAAACCTCAAATGTTAATCAGCTGGTGAGGGGAAGCACTGATAGCAATGCTGCACACTTCTCACAACTCTGCCAGAAATACATCCAGTTGCCCAAACTTCAACATTGGTGTGAAAATAGGGAAATATTTAACTGTGCTCACTTCACTGATCAGAATTTAACCAGCCCTTTCAAGATTTCACTGCCATTGAGAAGAACATCAAACCGTTTCTCTGCTGATGTGGAAGGTGTGCAGCAGGACGTGCAGTTGGAGCTTATTAAAATGCGATGTGATGATATATTCTGTAGTCGCCACCAGCAGCTCCAACTGTCAGAGTTCTGTGGGGGTTTAGAAAAGTCCTGGGGCCTCATGTATAAAAGACTGCGCAGCTTTCACACTGGAAGATGGCGTACTCACAAAATTGGAAAAGTACATAAGCACAGAAATTTTCTGCATGTATAAAACCGTGCATACGCCTGTTCCTGCGCACCTTTCCTTTATACATCCCAATTTACGTGAAATTGGGCGCAGCTGCACGTGACACTTGGCCCGCCTTGTCTCCTCCCATTAATAACTATGCAAATGACTATAAACAGGCGCCATGTTGCCCCCAATTTCCAAATAACAATAACAACGTCAAATCACGCTGGAAAAGGAACAAAGAAGAAGAATTTCCCTGAGTGTGAAATTGAAGTGCTTGTTACTGAGGTGGAAGCTAGAAAACATATTTTATTTGATGGTCTTTCCTCGGGAATCAGTAACAAACGCAACGCGTCTCCACAGCAGCTGACCGTGTGCTCCCAAAGGCGCACGGATCCGCTGCACCCCGGGCCTCAACTGCTCAGGGGCGCCGGTCTGGCTGCGTCCTCACTAACGCTGTGCTGGAGTCACAGAGAGAGATTAAAACAATGAAGGATATATATATATATATATATATATATATATATATATATACTGTATATAAACTGGAAAAACAAAGTTCGGAAACTTGTGTTTGGTGGATTATTTCTCTGTTGTTTCAATGCTAATGGTCATTGTATTTTACATGGTTGGAAAGCCTATTTATTTACCTTCACAATGATGTCACACTTGTAAGGATCATGCATTTGTGGGATGAGCAGCACAGCTGATTATGTGGGGAGCACCCAAGAAAAATGTTCCAAAATGCTCCGTCAATGGTAAACAGTGTATTCTCCTGTTGGTGTTGACTCTTGTTTTGAGTTGGTTGGTGGATTGGATGATTGAACTCTCTATCAGGAACATGGCACAAACAAGACATATTGGCTATTTGACACTTTATTCATTTAATACAATATGTCAGGAGCCTCAGTAGCGGTGGAAGATCCATATGCAGCCACAACAGCCTGGCACCTCCTCCTCATGCTGGTCACCAACCTGGTCACACGTTGCTGTGGGATGGCGTTCCATTCCTCAACCAGGATTCGTTGCAGGTCAGCCAACAAGGTTGTGTTGGTCACTCTAACACGTACAGCACGCCCAAGCTGATCCCACAAGTGTTGAATTGGGTTGAGGTGTGGACTCGTGGCAGGCCGTTCCATTCTCTCTACTCCCACATTGTGGAGGTAGTCTGTGATAACCCTGGCTCTGTGGGGGGGGGGGCATTGTTTCTTGGAGGATGAAGTTAGGTCCCAGATTGTGGCGATATGGGATCGCCACTGGCTGCAGAATCTCATCCCGATATCTCCCTGCATTGAGATGGCCTTCAATGATGACAAGCCTTGTTTTGCCAGTGAGGTAGATGCCGAACACCAAAAGCTGTTACTCCAGCGGTTCAACAATCAGCATAGCATTCTCCGCGTCGTCTCCATACTTTGACCCTGCCACCCTGCTGACATTCCCCCACATGTTCAGGTTCCATTGTCTGTGTTGTCGACACCAGCGCAAATGGGCCTGACGGTGAAGGGCAGTCATTGCAGGCTTCCTGGTAGCCTTATGAGAATACACTGTTTACCATTGGCAGAGCATTTTGGAACATTTTTCTTGGGCGCTCCCCACATAATCAGCTGCTCATCCCACAAATGCATGATCCATACAAGTTGGATATCATTGCAAAGGTAAATAAACAGGCTTTCCAAAGATGTAAAATACAATGACTATTAGCATCGTAACAACAGAGAAATAATCCACCAAACACAAGTTTCTGAACTTTGTTTTTCCAGTATATATATGCAACGAATCAAAAAGAATGAATGACATTCTTGGTGAGATCAGTCAGACATTAAAAGACCTTGTTAAAAAATAAATGTTTGTCTCAACTCACCTTGTTGCTTTACATTCTGTGTATCACATCCAAACAGCGCTGTATAGCTGCTGCATTTGGCTCATTGTTAGGTGTGCCAGGGTCCGGTTCATTCATCTGTAGCCCCTCTGGAGCACAGGCTCACCATGTTGGTTTGCCACATTGTGCAGCACGCAATGTTGGTTTTGGCACGGTGGTTAAGGAATGTCATCTCTGGGACATTAGTTTAAATGTGTTTTTGTTGTGCCTTTCTGATGTTAAACTTTATGCGCAAACTAGTTAAGAAATATGTGTTTTTTTTAATCCCTCTTCATAAACAAAGCTCAGTCAATTGAGTGGAATAAATATTTGTACACATTTAGCAAGTTTCAGTACTTTGTAGTTTGACACTGCCAAATGACAGAGTTTGCAGGACGGCCTGCACATTCTCACGTCACGTTGATTTTTATACATCCCGGCGTGAGCGTGAAACACAGTGTACGATACATTTTAGTACGTGCGCACCGTTTATACATGAGGCCCCAGATGTCCCCAGATGAGGCGTCATACACAAAAGATTCTAGTTTATTAGGCTCTGTATATACATACAGTATATGAGCAAACACTTTCTGTTATGACACAAGAGCACACTTTTGGAGTGATATTTACTGATGAGTGAAATTTATTAGTGATAAAATTGTTTACTATTTACTGCAGAAATTGCTTAAACTTGTCTCATTCAGATAATCTATAGATCAGGGATTCTCAAACGTTTTGTGGCCAGGGACCCCTTACAGTGGAGAACATTTTCCAAGGACCCCCTCATAATCGTAACACCGATTAAGCAGATATTTGTATTCTAAAATATTTCAATCTAAATACTTCAGACCTGTTTCATAGTGATAATCAGAAACATATTTTGAATTTGAATCATGTGAAGATTTATTCACATTGCATTTGAACTCATCTCGATGGCATTTATATATAATGCTATATTTCAAATAATTGATATTAAAAGCTTTCAGAAAATGAACAGTAGAAAGACTGGCATACATGTAGTCTTAATAAATACAGATGTTTAAAATCACCTGTCTAAAGCTGACTTTCAGTAAGGAATTCAACTTTAAAATAATGAACTTATTGTTGTGTGTCTGTGTTGTGTGAAAGGGACTATTTGTAACTTTCAGAATTGCTTCTTAACAGCGACACCTGTGGCCGTGAAATCAGCGAAAGTCAGCGTCGGGCTCGCGCTTGCTCGCTCTAAATAGACCTGAACGAGCATCGCTCAAAACAGTGAGGCGACACACGTCAGCTAAAACCACAATATCACTCTAGATTTCAGCTGCTTGGCAGTAATGTTAGCTGACCAGACCAAGGTCTCTCCATGAATCAATGCTGATCCTAGTGTTGGCTTTTCCTGCCTCACCCTCCTGCGCCTGCAGGGAGACACCGGCAACCGGAGCCTCTCCTCCGCTGCCTGCTTGCATTCACTGACACAGCGCGCACCAACAGAGGTTTT
>CAKAOH010031168.1:0-27992 GCA_916701665.1 Sebastiscus tertius
AGTCAATCTTTTCCTAAACCTAACCCAGTCGATCTTTTCTTAAGCCTTACTAAGTAGTTTTGTTTCCTAAACCTAACTAAGTCAATCTTTTCTTAAACCTAACCAAGTAGTTTTGTTGCCTAAACCTAAGCAAGTCGATCTTTTCCTAAACCTAACTAAGTAGCTTTGTTGCCAAAAACAAGTTGTTTCCTGTGAAGACGGAAGTTTATTTTGAAAAAAGCTGGAGCAGAAATTGACACGTGTGTTACGCGTTGCTGGACATTCACAGGAAAATGCCCGAAAAACGAGGAATAACTTTTTGAAAGATATCATACGAACTGTTGAGGATACGTTGGTCTGTGATATTCTTAGGTGATCCATGTGGGTGGGTACCTTCATGTGTGATTACAATTTCAGATACAGCACATGTTGTAATGTGGACGCCAACTGGAGATATTGTTGCCCACTCCAAGAAAAACTTGCAGCCAACAGTTTAGTCACCAGGGAGGGGACGGGGGATTCATAGTCTACTGCAGTATTTCCACGAAGCAGCTTTCCACCCCCCGTCACTGGCAGATCTCTTATCAGCCGATGATAGGAAAGTAATAAATACACGCTGAGGCTCGGCCAAATGAGTCGTGTCAATCAAAAGAGCGGCCTAACCCAAGGCCTAGAATAACTGCTGTGCGTGTTTCTGGCCATCCTCGCTCTGTGCCTGCCTCGTGTATGACCTATGATAATGATCCATCTACGCCTCACCTCCGACCCCACAAAACTAAACCAGGTGCGTGCGGTGTGAGCCCGGGAGGGGGGAGGTGTGGATGTGTTTGTGTGCATGGAGGACTCCTGCCTGTGCTGAGTGACGGGTCTGAACTGTTCCTGGTACCACCGGGCTGATGGAGGGGAGTCTTTTGTTCTAGTTGTCTCTTCTTTCCTCCTTCTACCCAGCAGGACACGTGTCCGTCCATGTGTTTACCATCCAAACTCTCTCACTGGAGATTAGACTGACAACCGCTACTGAGCAGGAGACAATGCTGGAGCAGCATGGAGGAAATTACAGTAGCACAGACAGTACAGACTGCAAACAGTCCATCATCCAGTGGGTCCGGTCCTGGTGGCTTTAGAAGAGGGACAAACAGAGGCCAGGTGGCCTATGCAGGGTCAGGTGCTGGTCTCACCAACCCCACTCGGACACACAGGGTTCCAGGTAAACAACCTGCTGACAGGAAATCCTGTCTGTCAAACACCAGCAGGACCGTGACGTCAGACTCCCGACCCCAGAGTCAGCAGCTCCACCCTCCACCCTCCACCCAACCACCACATCACAGAGAACTGTCATGTCCTTTTTAACATTTAGACCATGGGAAAAAGTTGAATCATGCACCTCTAGGGACTTTTACTTTGGAAAATGTTTGACTAAAAGATGTCCTTCTTCCAGTCATTATTTTTTTTCCAGGAAGTGATGAAATGTTGGACAGACATGGATGTAAACTGCAACTTGACTGGTTGGCGGAAGCATATAACCATGAGACGGTAATTCTAGTTATACCCCCGCGTGTCCGTCCTTCCGTCCGTCCTTCTGTCCATTCGTGTGTCACACTTTCATTTCCAGAGCAGAACTCGGAAACTATTTAACTTAGGAACTTCAAATTTGGTATGGTGGTTGTCAGTGTGGTCTAGTTGTGCCATTTGGGGGTTCGAAGTCCAGGGTGCCCAAATGTTTGGAAATTTTGGCCAAAAACTTTGTGGTAAATGGTAAATGGACTTGCATTTATACGGCGCTTTTCTAGTCTTCTGACCACTCCACCACTGAATGGGTGAATGCTGACATGAAGTGTCAGCATTCACCCATTCATGTCAGCATTCACCCATTCACACGCACATTCATACTCTGATGGCAGAGGCTGCCATGCAATGTGCCAACTTTGCCCATCAGGATCTGAATACTCATACACACACCGATGGCTATGCCTTCGGGAGTAATTTGGGGTTAAGAGTGACCCATGGACATGTGACCTGGAGCCGCCGGGGATTGAACCACCGATGGTGGACGACCCGCTCTGCCCTCTATGCCACAGCCACTGCAAGAGAAGTAGAGAGAGTAAGAGAGTTCAACTCCTTCCATTAGTTCCAAAAGGGCAAAACCTTTGGTCCTACTTTAGTGGGGGTCAAGCAGTGAGGGTATGTTTTCAAATGTAGTTTTTGAGCAGCACTAATGAAACAAACCAGCTGATAAAACCTGGGCTCATAAACTGAAACCACCTGCTAAGCCTGGATACCGAGTCACTTTGGGTGAGCTGACCCCACAAAATCACTCAGATTCCAGAAGAATGAACACACACATACCCCGAGATGATGCATAAAACACGTCAACGTATATTGGAAACCAACAGATTCCTGCAAACACACCTCCTACTTCCTCACAGACGATTTACGAGCAAACGCTCCCCAAACAAACCCAAGGCCTTTTCCTCTCGGGTCTGCCAGACTCACTGACCTGGAATCCTCCCTCTGAAGACCGTCTCATAGCAGAGGTCACGATACAGACAACACAAACCCCTCCAGCAGTCTCATGAAAGTACGAGACGAGGGCAGCAGCTGAAGCATACATGAAATATTGATCTTATTTCTACATGCTGTTGCGTGTGGCACGACTGTGGACTGGTTGTGTCTCCCCCCCTCCTTTAAACCACACAATGACTAACAGAACCTGGCAAACATTATAAAAGAGTGAGAAAAGGCCGTTAACGCATGTTTCTGTTGTTAAGTCATTAGTCAGTCTTTTGTTGGCCAAGAATGATCAAAGCCCAGGGGCCTTGTGTGTATTTATGAGAGCTGGGGGGTTTGGTAGCCAGTTGCGAGCTTTATGTGCGCGTGTGTTTATGTGCAAATAAGTTGGGTATATCTGGGTTCAGGCCCGCTGTTATCACGCTGCTGTGTGGATGGATGGACTCCACTCAATGATCCCAAAGGATGCTGTTTTTTTTTCCAAAGTTGTGTGTTGGTGCTGCAGCGCTGACGTCCTCTGATCCACAGCCAGGCACACAAACAACAGCGTGTGTGTGGTAGTGCATGTGTGTGTGTGTGTGTGTGTGTGCCCTTTTTGAAATGTGTTTAGTTTGGACTGAGGTGTAGAGCAGCAGATTGCCAGGGAATAAAAACAGTCCTATCTGGCTCTGAGAGGCCTAGTGGGGGTCTCAAGTAACTGATCTGAGTTCAGTGGGTGGTAGTAAATGGTTTGATCAAGGGGTCAGTTTGCTGGTCGGAGCTCCTCGGGGCTCTGGCCGTGAGTGAGATTCAGTATTTTATTCAAATGCCAAGTGCAGCAAAGCTTCAACGACGTGTCAAATCGTCTTTCAAGCAGATCTTCAAAACAACAAACTCCCTTCATCTGCGCTCCAACCGCCCCGAAGGAGTCTCCACCTCACAAAGACTCCACACAGCTTTTAGTCCTTCCTTCACTTCCCCTTCATTTTCAGCTTCCTTCTCCTCTTCCTCTCCCTACTGTCTCTGCCCCTCCTCCTTCCTCTCATCTTCTGAGCATATGGAGATCTCATTCCGTGGGACCGTCGCTCGGTGTTGGTGGAGGTGGACATCTGCGTGAGAGCCGAGTCTGGTGCCTTGCTGGCTCCTGGCGTTCTCTTTGACGGAGCTATTTCAGAGCTGCGATACCGGAAAACACACACACGCACACACACACTCACAGGCCTCTAAATAGAGCAACGATGCCCTTTAAGAAGCTAAGTGGGGAAGCTGCTTGGTGGGGATTGAGTTTCCGGATGGTATCCAGGACAGGATCCCCCGTTGAGTGTATGGAAATGACTCGGTGAAGAGGTAGAGGAAGGGACATGAGAAGACGATGACAGTGGAGACACAGTTTTACAATATCTTTATTAATGGTGCCTTTTCCGTGTCTTGCATGTCTACTTTCTGATATCATGCCTCCAAGGCAAAAACTGCTGAAACGGAGCCTCGTCCTGCAGGGAGAGAGGGTGCAGCGACTGTTAAGTCCACAGCTCACGATCGGAGCTGCAAGCCACCTTAACCCCGGGCCTTTCCAAGCCAACCTACTATAGCCAGTCACAGGGAGCACCGAGCGGCCGTCTTTGACACGCCAAGTTGAATCCCCTGGGAAGACGCAAACCCCACGGTTCATTATGAAACTGTGGCGGGCCTACCTAGACTGTAATTAATGGGAAACACTGGATTAGTCATGGAAAATGAGAACCGTTCATTTGTATCAAGCAACAAAAAAGTTGTAGCATGACGAGTTTGAGTTCATTTGCCGACGTCCTGCGATGTGACTATTACTGTACGCATGCGCACATCACAATGTTGATGCTGAAATTATATATTGTTCATCCCTAATGCAAAACCACCTATGTGGTTTCCTCTTGTGATCTTGCAAATAAAGATAGCACCGCAAAATCTCTTATGAAGGAGTCCAGAGCGGTTGTTTTGGGTGCACAAAGTGTCGACCCGAAGAGTGCAAGTCTCCTACCAACACTGAACACTGGTTTCTATTGACCCGGTTCATTATCCAGAGGAATTATGTCCATATTGGACGCTTCTGCACGTCACGATCTAGGTCCAATGCCAACATTCAGTGCCCACACAGGAAGTAGTCTAGTGTGCTCTTTGTGTATCGAGGCAGAAAGTCAGGGTGTGGAGGAAGGGTCGGTGGAATTGGCATGTAGCGTGTCTGAGTTTCATTCAGGAGACCAGAGTCACAGACCTGCAGTTAACATTGAGCATGGATCTATTCTGGAGTTCATGCAGAAATTCAGATGTTACAAAAAGACAAAAAAAAAAGAGGAAGAATGTTGGCAATGAATTTTAACATTCTTGTCTGGTAATAGGATTAGATGACCCATGGCCACAATTTTTTCTCTAGCCTTCTCTAACATAACCAAATCTTCTCATAGAGATGGCAGATAATACTCATATGAATCATTTTTGTAACCGTCAGAGGGTCATTTTGGAAGCCAGTGACAAATAACGTCTTAGCTATGAGGACTTGTTGATTCATAATGAACTTTCCCTGAGTCTCTGAACAATGCCTGCATTTATTAACAAACTGTATACACACACACACATAACCATGCACACAGCTACACACAACACACAGCCAGTCTGTTTTTATAATCACCACTGTCCTCTTCCCTGCATGGCTGCCGTCCCATGAGCATGGCCGGGTCGGGCCGGTCCAGATCGGGCCAATCCCCTGAGGTCAGCTTATCAGCTCTCCCTCCTGGTGCATCCTATACCTTCTGAATACCCGCTACGGACTATTGTTGTTGTACCACTACTGCCAGGAATACATTGGAAGTGTTGGAAGTGTTGGAAGTAACTTATTCACTTGGACAAAAGCCACTTTCCACGGAGGAGGAGAAAAGCATGTGTGCTTCCCTTGGACTTCAAATGAGTATGTAGGCGTTAGTGTGTACTGCCCTGTATGTGAAGCCTTAATTCTAACATTTAGGGCTGTTAAATTTAACGCGATAATAACACATTTCTTTAACGCATTAACGCAACTTGTGGTTTTTAGATTATAGCGGGAATCCATTGGTAACAACCATGTCATATTAGTTTGTTGCGAAGGAGGTTAACTAACACTCCAAAGTTACCCAAAATTTCGTGGAAAAACTGGCACGGCCATTTTCAAAAGGGGTCCCTTGACCTCTGACCTCAAGATATGTGAATGTCTAAATAAATGGGTTCTATGGGTACCCACGAGTCTCCCCTTTACAGACATGCCCACTTTATGATAATCACATGCAGTTAGGGGCAAGTCATAGTCAAGTCAGCACACTGACACACTGACAGCTGTTGTTGCCTGTTGGGCTGCAGTTGCCATGTTATGATTTGAGCACATTTTTCATGCTAAATGCAGTACCTGTGAGGGTTTCTGGACAATATTTGTCATTGTTTTGTGTTGTTAATTGATTTCCAATAATAAATCTATACATATGTTTGCATAAAGCAGCATATTTTCCCATTCCCATGTTGATAAGAGTATTAAATACTTGACAAATCTCCCTTTAAGGTACATTTTTAACAGATAAAAAATGTGCAATTTATTTGCGATTAATTATGATTAAATATTTTAATCGATTGACAGCCCTAGTTATAACCTGTTCAGACATTGGCAATAAAATACAATTCAAAAACGTACATACAGTCCCTTTAAAGTAGTTTAGGTTATACAACAGTTTAGCTCAGACAGACTGCCAGACGCTGCTCTAGGATCCCACTAGTTGGTCCACTGCCTGCACAAATCTATCCTAACCTTTTATTGGGAAAATTGTCGCCAATTTGCATCGCTGCTCGTAGTTTTGATCTGAAATATTGGCAGGCGTGTGTGTGGTTTGTAAAGGCCTTTCCACTGTGTTCTTGCTGCAACACCTCAGTATAATCATGGTGACCTGGAGAGAGCGTTACATCATGCCTGTCAGCTCCTTAAGAGCCTCTGGAGATGCTTTGTGTCCCAATGCTGCTGTGTTCCAGGTCCAGAGGTTACTCTGCACAGAGGTGAATCCTACAGTACGGTGTGGGAGGTACGTTCTGTTTGAGAGTGTGTGTGTCACTCCACATAAAGTGTGTGGTGACATGCAGGTCCCCCACCATCTGCACCTCGCCACATCCAGAGCGTGTTATGAAACAGGATCCTTGACTGTATATAGGTACGAACCCAGAGAGGAAAATACACGCCCTTCGGCATCCTCATCTGCATCCCAACAGTTCCTGTTTTTGGGGCCGACTGTATAGGATGTCACTAATGTACAAACACACATACACACACACCGCGCTGCCAGGCAAAGGAGGAAGGAGGGCTGTTGAGAACCTTTAAACAAAAAGACATTTTTAGAAAGGTCCTCTTGAGCGGGGAAACAAAGGGGGGAAGTGACATGACGTCGCACAGGAGGGAATCTGAGGGTCACCGGTGGCCTGACGGACACGCCTATGGAACAGTCTCTCTCACACACACACACACATTCACAAGCTCCTTTCACACACACATTTTTAGTCAAGGTCCTTTTGCGCTGCTCTCAAAATAGCCACTTCCTCGTCTTCCCACTTATTTGCTGATATTAGAATCATAAGGATGTTTGGTGTCCGCGTTCTCTTTCCTTCGGCAGAAACCACATGAAATCCACTGTTTTTTATTAAGGGATGTTTTGATCATCTGTGCTGTTCCACATATAAACCGGTTATAAACCTGTGATGTAACATGGAGGGAACATTACATGAATTCCCTCTCAGCAGACTAGCCCGACACGGTCAAATGATGTGGTCTTACTTATTTTATTATTAATGTGGAAATGATTATAATGCCTTTGGTTGTAGTCTGGTAGCTCACATGAGGTGCACACTCGTAGAATAGAAAATAGAACTGAACAGTCTGAAATCATTACTTTGCAGATGCTGTTGTTGAACTAACTATACTGTAGGTGCACGCACATGTACAGTAAGTGGCCTTCATTGCAGATGACTGTTGATATAGATTATATATTATAGGGGACATATCATGCTCATTTTCAGGTTCATACTTTTATTTTGGGTTTCTACTAGAACATGTTTTCATGCTTTAATGTTCAAAAACATTATTTTTCTCATCCTGTCTGTCTGAATATACCTGTATCCACCCTCTGTCTGAAGCGTTCCATTTTAGCTCCTGTCTCTTTAAGACCACCACCAGAAAAAGCCCAGTCTGCTCTGATTGGATTGTGAGAAAAATATGGCGCACCTTTACAAAAGTAGCTCCAAGAGGAAACGTCTGGTGCTGAGAAATGAAGCCAACACAGAAGTGCCAAAAACTGCAGTTCTTCGAACGGCCACTTGAGGCTCCAATAGCGAGTCAATCTCCATAGACCTCCATGCCCAAATTTACAGCAGAAATAAACATGTTTACAGCCTGGCAAAAACAAAAAGTTTCAGTCTCTGTAGCTAATGACAACTGTACAGGTTGGGAATTTTTTAGGGGTGTAACGATACGTTTTTACAACAATACGATACGATTTCCATGGTTCTGATACGATTCAAGACGATATTTGGCTCATCTAGAGCGATACAATACGATTCAATGATTTGAAATCGATACAGTAACTTTTTTTTTTTTACCAAAAATTCAATCAGTGTGACTGTGAAATACCAACCGGCTCCTCTGCATTTGCAGCGCCGGCAGCATGCAGACCGGTGCCCGGTCTCCCTCCACGCCGTTACCGGGTGAGAGAGCGAGGAGTCCAGTGCACTGTTTGTCTGCATGCACGCCATGGATGTGTGCTCGCGTTGCAGAGGGCAGAGCTGGCAAGCTGGCGCATCTCTGGAGAGTTTCTTTGCTAATAAAAGTGCTAAAAAACCACCCAGTTTGAGCTTCGCAACCGCTCTTCAGAAACCTATAGGTGACGTCACGGAGACTACGTCCATATTTATTTTATTTTATACACTCTATGGGTAGTACTCAAGCTGTGGGTGGAGACTCTCAGATGGTGGGCGGTATATTCTAATGAGCCTGCATGTGACATAAGTGGAGCCAAATCTGAATGTCTTGTTGAATCACATGTTTTCTGATCTAGACAGCCCACAAAAAACTGACTGGGTTGTCTTATTTCACAGTTTGTGAGTTGGTAGACACTCCAGATACCCAGATGGATGAGCACAAGCACTGAGAAAGTGATTTTTCATGATATGTCCCCTTTAATTCAAGAGAGAGTGATGCTTGATCTGGACAGGATCGTGGAGGCCAGACTGTTTCTCTCATGCGTGGACACATAAAAACACACGTACACACCTCTCACATCTGGTGTACGTTAGATCTGTTACAGAGTGTATGAATCTCAAAACCAGAGGGGGTAAAGCCATCAATCACGCCTCCCCCTCTCACTTTTTTTCTCCCTCTTCAGGACGCTCAAGGCTACGAGGGGAAACTTATTATTTGTGTTTACTGTAACAGTAGAGGTAAAGCAGCTGAAGCCGTTTTCCTGCCTCATCTGAAAATAGAGCGAACAGAGGAGCTGCATGCTGGTCAGACGTACACAAAGTTCTGCATCACAGCGAGGGACTGTCATCGTCAACAGGGTAGCTTTAGGTAATCAGGGTAAGCTGGACTCAACAGTCTGAAGGGTAAATAAGGAGATTCAGTTACATATATGATTTGCAAAAGGCCAATTTAACTGCTGCTTCTGGGGAAAATGTGTAGCTGCTGCAACTCACACACATGTATGACACATGTGTTTAAGTGGTGCAGAGCTAACAGCATTTTCTCATTGATCCAGATGTCCTAATTCAATATGTGGACAGTTCTATGTAACGGTAGACTCAGCTTTGATAGGATAATGAGGGTTTGGAGACGGGGAGGGTGTAAAATGTAATAAACAGCCTGCAGGAGAGAGTGAAACGAGGATCCACACTTGTGATCACTCTTCAGTGGACATAACTTCTCACAGTTGGTTGCTTTTAGATTCAAACTTCATTTGATTAGTAATGTCTTTGACATATTCAGTTAATCCATGTGCTCGGTGAGGGATGTAGTACTTGAGTCCTGACTTTTTTTAAGTCTAGCACTTGTCTTGGTGTCGTCCCTTGTTGAAGAATTGTCTTGATGTCGGGCTCGGCTATTGAGAACTGGTCAAGTTGTTCCTGCAGTCTGCTGGTTTGGGATCAGTTGTATAAAACGTTGCCTGATTTAGCCAACATTTTACCAACCTCTTCCTTGACATACCTGTAGAAATCTGTCCTCAAACCTGGATTGCATTGATTAGTTTGATGTGAGAAGGTAGATCATTATTGTTCATAGATTGATTATTTCTATCCATCTTAAAGCCTTAGGGCCTGTCTCTATATTGCGTTTTTTTTTCTGAAAGCCAGCATCTTTTTTTCAATTCTTCCCAACGAGGAGAAAGCGTATGTGTTCCTATCCGGCCACCTAGAGAAAAAGCACTGCACACAGCATCTTTTTTCTGAATGCTCCGCCTTTTTTGTGTGGCTGCTCCCAGCGCTTCTAGTTGAAAATTTCAGAACTTTTCAGAAAAGCGCTGGTGACGTCACTGTCAGTTTATCCTGAGCTTTATATGTCAGACAGACGTACATGTCGTCTACGACAGATGGTCCTCCTTGCTCTATGGTGGTCAGTATGAAGGGCACACATCCTCCGGTTGATGCTCATGGTGAAAAGACAATGTCAAACAAATAGATAGTAGCCCAAATAGATAAGAAAACGAAAAGGGGCGATGCTTGTCTATCACACAACAGTGGTGATATGTTGTCAAGATATTGTAGTCATAGAAACGCTGAAATGAAGCGCTCCCCATGCAGCGCCCTGCAGCCGCTCTTCTGCCAGAAAAAGACGCTATACGGACACATGTCCTTAATCACTACATTAGTATTGGAAAGACACTTTGGTCTTGAACAGGACTCTATTTGCTCTGGACTCAGTCCTGACTTGGTCTTGACTACCTTTGGACTTGGTCTTGACTCGGACTCGACTGGACCTGGCCTTGACTTGGACTCGATTGCGTTGGTCTGGACTACAGCCCTGACCCTATCCATTGTTTGATGGCTGCCTGTTCTGGGATGCTGGAACACACTGTGGAGCCTTCTTGTGTTGTGGGACCCCAGAGAATGGTGTGAAAGGTTTTTGATATAACTAGCGGCTATTTAGTAGAACTAAATAAGCATGAATGATAGCTGGACAACTGATCGGGCCATGGCATTCAGAAGACACTGTCTATCAAGCTAGTTGGGCCAGCTGATGTAGCTTAGCCTAAAGCGGATACAATGCAGATCTAAGGTCTGGTCAAGCAGCTGGGTATCTGATTGTGGGGGTTGGACTCAAGGCTCTAGGTCAGGGTTAAAGAATAGCATCACCTGTCAGGAGATTTAAGGCTTATTCATAACTGGCATCCATAGGAATGCCCACCAAACTTTTGGCACATTTATCCATGTGTAATGATTGATAACTACATTGAATTTCTGACATTTTAATCCACATCTCATCTGGATTCAAAGTCAGAATGACTCAAATGCTGGCTCACACTTGGAATGACAATGACTCACGTACAGAAAGACTGTTTTTGTTTTATTTGGTCACGTACACCCACTACACACCCACTGGTACATGATGTTGACCATTCAGTATGTTTCCAAATCATTAAAAATACATTGAAAAAGTTGGTGTTGGAGCCCCAAAAAGAGACAAAAGAACCACCTGATATTCTTGGCAGACTTCTGATGGTCTGACCCCGTCGTGACCTGAACTCAGAGTTACTGTAAGCACCACCAGCTAAAGACTACAGACCAACACACACACAGCAGAACTGACCAGGTAGCCCAGCCGAGCCAGGTGCACTTCTGTTTATGTTATCTGGGTAATTATGGCAAATATTATTGCAGCCCGCTGCCCTTGACTCGGCTCCACTGGGGCGCTTAGCTTGGACAACTGGCCAAAGCTCATTCACACAGAGTGGGACCAGTTGGGAAAGAGAGAGATCACAGCGGCACCAGATGTTCTTAAACACAGAATAAGACATTCAGCTGCTCACTTGATTCAATTATTCAATCTAAGATACATATTTTAAAAAGCCTCTCCTCAGGACTTTGTATCTCCGTACAGTCTGTCCCTTGGCTTTAGTCCTACCCTCACCATGCTCACTGTGTCCATAAGCAGAAGGGAAATAATAGCATGTCTAATTCAATGTTCTGTTGAATCTCTCACACGCTGTTCACATGCACTCGGCGGTAACACGAAGCAGAACATGTTCATGTCCTCAGTTGTCTCGGTTTCAATGAGACACGGGGACAGCTGATTGCATTACAAGTAAATAAGTAAACATTATGTGGCACTTTTTAAAAGAGATGTTACAAAGAGGAATTATTAGAAATAGACTGCTCCAGGGATGACATATTGTTGTAGGCCAACCAGGAAGTTAGCATCGCTCTGGTTCCCTCCACAAAAAGCCAATGGGATTGTTGCATTGGGTTTTGGATTATTGCAGGAAATAAGATCTGTGGCAAACAAACGTTTATGATACTTACACGTATTATTCAGCAAGTTAATCTCCACAAATGAAAACCACTTTTATGATTTTTGAAGGGTAAATGCAATCTCCAGAAGTAAAAAGCTAATGTTAGGCTGCTAGAGGCCTGCAGAGGGAGTGGGTGGAAAGCCCGCTGGGAGCCTATCGAAGTGGGCTGCAGGGGATTTCCAGGGCAGTCTCTACACCGGGCACTCAGGCTCCTTGGCATCAGAGGGTTGCAAGAAAGAAAAGCCACCAGGAACATCACTGAAGCTGCAGAAAAAAGCTCCAAGGTGGTTGTGGATCAAGAGGAGTGATCCATGGTGCAGCGTGCAGCTTAGACGCAAGCCGGGGACTGATCATCCCCGGTTGGGTCGCCCAGGTGAGGGTGTCTGATGATCAAAGACCCGAAACACCCAATGACCCTGGGTTCATCACTGATGATGTGTCCAAGCCGCACCATCTACATGCAGATGGTGTTTCTTCAAACTACGCTATAAACAAACTACACTACGGTCACATGATCGTGGGTATAAACAACGAGGCTGTAAAGGAGGACGAGTCAGCGTGATGACATTTAGTAGTCTCATTTAGCCACTTGTTAGCAACCGCCTTTTTTAAGACACGTAAAGGGTTCAAAATTCATGAGTAAGGTATTTACTGATGTATTTTATGTCGTAGAACAAAACTTTAAAATCTCTTCAGCTTGTGTTAACCACAGCTCTTACTTCAGGCATCTAACTAAAAATCCACTGACAGGAAGTGCTAAAATGCTAACTCATTTCTGGGTTTTAGGACTCATTCCTGCAGCACTACATAATAAAAAATAGAAAGGAAGGAAAAAGAGACAGCCAAGATGAAGACACATGTGACACATATCAGGCAGATAATAATATTATTGCCCGTTAGCCGCCGTATGAGAGCAATGCAGAGCAGCGGCGATTAGCTAGCCAGTGAGGCACACAAACAGGGGCTGACATGCACTCAAATGGATGCACGGCCGGCCTGGCTACATAAACAGAGCACAGAGAAGCTCTGATTACAACACACACAGAGGGAGAGCGACTTCATTCTCTGCTCAGGTAGACATTACTCCTCTATATCTTTACATAGCAGATGGTTGTTTTCTGCTATATTAATGCTCTGAATTTTGTATAGAGAACCTTTAACTTTATTGTTGTACAGGCAGAAGCTCCATCACAAATATCTGTGTACAGCTTTAGTTTTCTGCCATTGAAGTTTGGCCTTCCTGCAGGGTTCATCAGTTCAAACTACAGTATGCATGCTATTTGTTATCTATGGAGAAAGAGAGCCATGAGAACAGACAGCAGGTACAGAGGTTATACAAAGGTTGTTGTAGGTTCATGAATCAGGAAATCTTGCTAAATCTTAAAGAAAGAAGCGCATCATTTTATGGTGTGCCTGACTGTGCTGGACTTTATGTGCCTGTGTGTGTCATCACTGAGAACCGAGCTAAGATGGCGTTGTGTTGTTTGAGTGATTTTCTGGTTCTGAATGCTGGGGTCACTTAGGGACAGCCTACGGGTCTTCATACCAAGATGAGTCAACTCTGTCCTTTTATGGTTTCCGGACACTTGTTACTCATTTGGATGAACTAATGAACACATGCTGAAAGGAAAACACAAGCATGGACACACACACACACACACACACACACACACACACACACACAAACGCCCTTTTGGAGAAAATTCTAAATTGCTAATTATCTATGAACTGCTGACATTTTATTCCAGATAAACAGGATGTGACTTGTTAAAAAAAGCCTCCAAACAAACAGGAATTTCACTCATGGGGCCGGCGTTCATGTTGAATGATTTTTACTGACATGACGTCACATGACGTTATGTTACAAGCATACTTATTTTAAAGGGCAGGTCTATTATTATTATAATTTTTTTTAGGTTTTTATATCATTCTGTAGCTATCCAGTGGTGTTCCTTATGTATTCAAATCTGAACATTCCCATTTTTCTGTTTTAGTGTCAAAATGCTATTTTCCCTTTAAGCCCTTCTAAACACTTTGTCCCCACGTGACCTGACGTAGGTTTCTGCAGGATGACGCTGCTACATATACAGTATACATAAATCCTTATAGTCAGTGTATTACATACAATAACTTAGATGGCGGTCAGCATAATCCCAGTTTGGAGAAGCAGACAGGAGTACCGCCACGGAAGCTAAGTGATGTACTGCTGTGGATGCCACATTAGTTCAGATTCGAAAGTCACTCAATAACACAAACAAACTAATCGATCAATGCAGCAACTCCTGTGTTCTGCAACGTAAAATCATTGTTTTTCTGAATGAAGTCTGGTGGCTGTGACGATAACAATATAACGACTTTAGTTCCCCATCGGAAAGAGACCAGACCAGACTCCATTCACAAAAACAGCAATTTTACCTCTCAGAATGCGGGAGTATACATAAAACCCACTTTGAAAATCCAAATTAACCAAGTTAATGTTGACTCAGCTAGTGCTAGCATTCACATTATTCATAACCTTATTGATTAGCTTACTTTGGTAACCAAGTCACTGCTTTTTGCTGACGGCTGAATGGGCGTTTCCATTTGAAAATAAACGGAACAGAACTCAGATGGACCGCTCTTTAACACAAACCATGAACTGTACGCTACCTAATAGATAATAGTAGAGTTTAAATGGATTGAAACAACTTACCCGAAATCTCAAGTACCTAATTTGCCTCCAGGCCTGCTGTTTCTGCTGTTAAATTTTTTTTTTCAACTTGAGGCGTTTAGGGCGCAGCACAAAAGCACTCTCATTGAAAAAAATTACAAAAAGCTGCCCCAGACTGCTGAAACACGCTCTGTCTGATCAGGACCTACGTGTTCAGAACAGCTTGTACCTGCATGTTCTACTCTAATGTTTGCCCAATGACATGTTATACAAATACCATATGAAATAAAGTCCTCTTCTGTTAGAGTGTGGGGCATTATATCATCATCATCGCACAGATTTGAAGCGTTTTGTGTATAAAATGTCCTCCCAGTTGTGGTCAGTGTCACTGTGTCTGCTCCACAGACAGACACACTGATAGCTCTGGTGCCAAAGAGTCTGAGAGAGGTTCTAATGGGGGGTCTCAGAGATGCTGAGTCCATTTAGACATGGTGCTGGACACGCTGCACATGAAAGCACAGAAAGTCAAAATGGGAACACAAACAACAGGGAGACGCACCAGGACTAAACCAATATCACGATTTAACAAGGATTACACAGGACAGTTCTCAGGTGTTGCTGGTTACGACTTCCTGCAGAGAAAGAATCCTCGGTCCACGTTTCAACCCCCGGGATCAGAGCTGGATCTGAGGCCGGAGCCAGAGTCTGACACCCCTGCTACCTGCTGGGGAACGGCTGGGCTCCGTCTCACATCCAAAATAACGCTGCACCTACGGCTTTTGCGCCGCAACCCCATCTGGTCTCATTTTAGATTTGTAATAATGGAGTGACGGCGCGGACGTTTTTGGTCTAATCAAAATGGATTGCGTCGGTCAAAGCGTTCCAAGGACTACATACCTGACAGAGCGCTGGCTTTTGGGTTTCGAGTTTCAAAGGGGTCAGATGTGACATGCGGGGTTTTGTGCGTGCTCTTGCGTCCTCACATGTGTGCACAGTATATGATGAAGGTGTGAGCAGCGGAGTGAAGTGAGTGATTGTGGTGCCAAACGTTGACCTCATGTGGCTTCTCATGCCCGTCTCTTAGAAGGTATTTGAAGTCTGACTCAGTCCCTCAGATCTCACATGTGGCTTATATTTGCACTGAAATACCTCCCAGAGCTATTGGCTGCTTTGAAATGGGTGTAAACATGAAGTTCTTTGGCTATTTGGCTGTCTTTATAATGTCACTGCTCTACATAGGAGGGTAGTAAAAGGTGCAGTTATGGCGGGCTGTTTATTAGGACGATTCACCTATCTCCTGATTCCATACTATCACAATACTTGAATGCCGATTTGATATGTATCGCGATTTTTAAGTATTGCGATTCGATATTACAACACTAGACCATGGGAAAGAGTTGAATCATTCACTTCTAGGGACTTTTACTTTGTATAAAATCTAAATAAATACAGTAAGAATTTTTTATTTTCAGCATGTATGTAGTCTGAGATGTTCTGAAGTCAAATATATCAGTCATTGTCAGGAATTACTTATAAAAAAAAATCCCAGCAACCCAAAAATCAAAGAATAAAGACATTTCCCTCACAAATTACTGGTATTTTCTTTTTAATTTATAAGGAACATGTAATGTTTTATACTTCTGGTTAATATAATCCAATCGATCTTATTTCTATATATGTATTTTGTATATACAGTTCCCTTTGTTAACACCTTATTTTGAAAACCAGACGTAGTCACACGTGTCTACTTCCTCTAACTTCTCCAAGTCCGTCTCTAGCTCTCCTGTTAGCTCCGTTCTCTTTATACATCCATGGTCAGCTCCATCGGGGCCGTTTGAATGCAGAGAACATAAATGTCAGTATATTGGTGCTCTACAGTTGTAGCGTCGGCCCATTTGACCATGGAGATGAGAGCAGCAGCCGGCTCGACCGCCACGTTACCGCGATACGATAACGTTTCCTGTCCATGACAGAGTTAGCATGCAGCTTTAGCCATGATGTCTAGCTCTGCTTTTCCTGTCAATGTGTGAAACCCAAAGTGTTTCCATCCTTTACTGGATGTGTAGTGTTTACCACGCTGGATTTAACATGTGAGGGTGCAGGTCGTAGCCACGTGGAACCTTTTCTGTTTTCTACTTTGTCGTTTTGACACGCTGCAGTTTGTTTTGGTTGACGGATACGGAACGGATATGACGTCACGTTACTCAGACTACAACAATAAAAGCGGTAACTTCCTTCTACCTCCGCATAGACTAAATGAAGCAAATATATAGATTCTAGCGATACATAGTTGATTTTTTTTCCCACCCCGACTGTTTCTCCCATCATGGTCTGTCTCTGTGTGTGTGTGTGAAAGTGAGTGAAAGACAAAAATGATAGAGAGATTTCACAACACCACCAGATCTGTTGACATTACTCAGTTAAGTGAAATAACTTTGAGCAAGGCCGAAAAAGAAACAGAACAAAATGTGGTTTGAAAATGACTTTTTGAGTGCTCTCATTCATGAACACAGAAATTTCCCAAAACTCCGTGCTTGCTTGTCAGTTACACAACACTGCGGTGTGGCACGCTGCCCTGTTATTGTTAAGCTGGCCCAGTCTCCATTTTAGACATATGGAGAGAAAACAGCTCCTCTGCCGAAGCTGATGACGGACATGTGTTTGATACTCAGTCACATTTCTGGGAATCTCCTGAGGTCTGTCAGACCAAATCAAATTGAAGCTGTATCATTTCAAAAGATCTCAATTGGAATAATTTCTTTGTTGAGTTCGGCCTATTTGGTCCATTTTGCGTAATCTTTATTCTAAGTTGATTATATCTATAAATTGAAGCCACAGTATATGTAATTTAATCAGCTTTATTCCCATGTAACTGATATACAACCTGGCATTATACTATATGACATGTGCTAAGATCTATTCATGCATTGTCTTTTCTCTCTGTATGTGTGTACAGTAGTAGAGGCCGGGAAGTGGTTTGCAAAATCATTTTTAGAGCATGTTTTCAGGGGAGTCATTGTCTGCGTAAAGTCCCCTGCTGTTTGTGGTGTATTTCAACTCTGGCAATCAGCGTTTACATTGTGGAGAGAGATCAGGGAGTAAAAAGAGAGACGTCTTTTCTGAGGAACAGAAGGAATGCATTAGGTTTTCTTCTTATGACAGTTAAAAAAAAAAATAGCTTGTTGGTCACTGAGTGCAGCTGAAAGATCTCCATTCTTAAGTTATATAGGGTCAAACATGATGTTCGTGTTACATTACTGAGGATGGAGAACCACTACAAGGCGGCAGCCTCCGAGTCTGAGAAGTGAAGCCAATGCTGTAGTGCCTTGAACCTGCATTCTCTCTAACAGCCAACAGGGGGCGACTCCTCTGGTTGCAAAAAGAAGTCTGATTGTATAGAAGTCTATGAGAAAATGAGCCTACTTCTCACTTGATTTATTACCTCAGTAAACATTGTAAACATGAGTTTATGGTCTCAATCGCTAGTTTCAAGTCTTCTTCAATACAGCATGATTTAACTGTAAAGTGAGGCATCTCTTTCCGTATGTCCTTCGTATATTCAAACTATTTTCATGAAATAAGAGAAAAAAGTTTACAAACGAGCCACCATGTTGTTTCCGGTTTGAAAGCTGGGAGCAGCAGCCCACGGAGGGAAAGCATTCGTATAATCAGGTGGGGAGTTTCTAGTGACAGCCCATCAAGCGTCGAAATGCTGGGATCGGTGCGTCCCCTCGCGATAAAAAACGCCCCTGTGGACACGTACCATGAGACAAGCATGTCGTCTGCAGCAGGAACATCGGGGTTCATTGAGTGCATTTCAGTTTTGCTGCTGGATGCTGGATATACAGTACTAACATTACAAGTGAACAACTTCCTTACGGGCAAGCAATCAGCCTGCTCTGAACGGCTACACACTCTGAATGGCCACATACTCCAAACGTGCATGAGTCCCCGACAACGCTGCAAGCAGCTATATCGGGAGGCTACTGAGACTCAAGCAATCAGCCCGTTCCGAAAAGGCACGCCATGAACGGGCACTGCACTAGATTTGTAAATTATGGTTCCATTTAGAGTCAAACAGACCATAACGCAGGGGATGCTTTAAGGCGTGGCTACCTTGTGATTGACAGGTCGCTACCACGGCATTGTCCGGTCTGGGAGTTGTCCGTGTTTTCATCTTACAACTTTAACCCTTTCACGCTGTGTTTTCAGTTCATCAAAGTTAATTAGAACATTTTGGTCGCCTAAAAATGTCTTACTTACTGTATGTAACCTCCTCACCACCAGGTTCACAGCTCGTACTGCATGAAACTAAGCACAGATACAGTATGCATACACACACATGCAGATAATCACAATCAGCGGAACACATGTTCAGTTATGAAATTATTACTCACTTGTTCTCAACATGCGTGTTTGACTGTTGAATGATGCTTCTGCATTAACTCTCCATACACCCAGTGGCACGTGGGAACACTTTTCTTATTAGCTGGAAATATATGGAAAAGTAGATAAAGAAACTCTTTTCGTTCCTGTAATTACTACCAAGTGGCAACGTCATTTTTGACGTATATTTCTTTTGTTTCTCTGCTTCCTTTTCTGCACAGGCAACACCCTAGAATAACAGCACTTTCTTTTGAAGATACGATTTATTTATTTTTTAAGATGGAGAGTAGATGGTAGGATGTAAAAACTAAAAAATAATGCCATTTCTTCTTGGCATCACAGCTCCATTAATCAGTACCTATAGTACAGGCCTGACTTTAAATCTGTACTTTACACCCACCAGGTCTGAAAACCACTATTACACACATTTTGTACAGAATATAATATGTTTCCACACTCTATATTGCAACAGTATGGTGTAATTTTGCGGTACTTCCCAAACTGAAAAAAAGGTTTACCTATGATTACTATGTTACCTTCTCTTCTCTGCTTGACTGCCTCCTGGCACTCACATTTAGCTTTTAGAAAACAACCCCAAAATCATTTAATAGAGCTGATTTGAGAGCCTTCGGGAGGGGAGCTGGATTCGTGCCCCAGGGCTCTGGAAAGGCAGAGATGGAAGGATCACAGTGCAACAGTAAATAATGTTACAGTATGAATAATGAGCTCCCTCTGTGCCGGGGCCTCAGCTGGACTAATGACAGAGACCTGTTTTAGATTAGGTCTTGCACAAACATATACACACGTGCATTGATGTGCACGACCCAACACACACGCACACACTCTCTCTCAGGAGGGAGGTCCTGTCAGTTTAGATAATCTGTAGCCCATGGCAAACCGGGCTCTGGGTTCTGCTCTGGGACAGCTAATAGAAAGGAGGCAGAGGGCATCACACACATCTTTAGTCAGCCGGCCCTTTGAATTGTCAAGTATAGGTCATTGGTTTCCCTCCGTCGGTCTCACTTTTCTCTTTTGCAGTTTCTCCAGAGCGACACAATATTTCATACATTCACGATGAATCAATTTCAGTCCCCATCACGGTGCAGGTCTGCCATCTGCTGTCAGGAGTCGGTTCATTTTAAAAAGGAGACATATCATGTTCATTTTCAGGTTCATACTTGTATTTTGGGTTTCTACTAGAATATGTTTACATGCTTTAAAGCTGAAGTAGGCGAGATTGGAGCAAATATGATTTTAAAAAAGTTATTTTTATAAAACGGTCGCCATATCGTGACAGTAGGACATGAAACAGGTAGCCTGAAAAAAAATCATGTGTCCTCCGGTGTCCTAACGGCATCTGCAAGATTTCACATACCGGAGGAAAACAAGCTGATCTGAGGTCTGCTGTCCAGCTGCCGTCAATGAGAACCGGCTGTCAATCACTCGCGAACTCCGACCAAATGGTCAAACTAGGCAGCAATGATGAAATATGAATCAATATTATGTTACGTTAATGCCTATTTCTCTCCTCAAATGTGTTCAGAATCATCTTGTAGTGCACGGTTTAGCTGTAAAATGAGAACGTTTGTGATGCCGGCGCCATTGTGAAATCTGGGCAAGGAACGTCAAGTACCGGTCACATGACCGAAGCACAGCCAATAGGAACGCTCTCTCAATGAAATAACCTGTGTTTGGTCAAAGTCTCCCGTCACAGACTAGATTTTCTAAAGTCTGAAAACAGAGCCATGCGCACATGCAGAAGTCTAATTTTCTCTCAGAACACTTGAATTACAATATGCTGAAAGGTTATTATGGAATTTTTGCCCAATGATGCCAAAAATATACTGCCTACTGACATTTTAATGTTCAAAAAAAGTGATTAAGTGAGTTTTTCATGACATATCCCCTTTAAGGAAACAGTCATGCAATGATATGCACATCATCAGGTTTATTTTTTTTAAAAAAAAAAAACTCCAGTTGGTGTCAAAATCTCCAGATAGAATACAATAATTCATCATTATCAAATATTCTTCATATCAAACTGCAAACTTTAAACTCTCTACAGACAGAGTGTGATTTCCAGCTGCTCTACACGGTGACCTTTTTTTGTAGCAATCTCTCTATAAATTAAGCAGTTTGTGTTCAGTATATTCACACTGGTCAGACAAATACATGTGTAACATCAAATAACCCCAATGTACATGTCAGGCTACTATTACTAAGTGGAATATTACTATCTGTCAATAGGTTGGTTGCCTGAAATGATCAGAATAAGAAGGCTGGGACTTTATTAAAACACATCTATGAGCATGCTTCATCGTGTAAATATCTACATATGACAGAAGTGTTGCTATATCCGGTGGTACAAGTCTCTGCCAATCTGTTTCTTTATGTTTAGTAGTGAATAAGTATAATCTGATTCCACCACTCAGTGAAGATATGCTAGTAATTAGGCAGATGTGTTCATCATAAAGTGGATCTGCAGAAGAATGTGGGTACCGACCACACGCTCTGGTTCATCTTGGCTGCACGACCGCTGCCAAAATCGGTGATACTGGAGTTAAATCTAAGCCAAGCACTGTGGTACTAATTCACGTGCCTTCAGCTGCTTCCTCCGGGGTCCTTTCTAGGTGTCAAAGTGGCTCTGACTGTTTGTTGTTTCAGTCTCAGTTCACATCCTCCCCGCAGCTCCTGGCTCTGCTGGCAGGGAGGAGGAGGAAGGCGAGGCAGCAGGGTTAAAGAAGGTGAGAAGGCGCCCATAACTCTCATAACTTCTTCCCCCCTCATCGCTTCTCCAGTTTTTTGAATCTGGCCTCTGTAAAGAAAAGAAAACACAGGGATGTGATCACTCTGCCGATAATGGCTGCTTAAAAGGTCCCATATCGTGCTCATTTTAAGGTTCATACATGTATTTTGTGTTTCTACTAGAACATGTTTACATGCTATAATTTTCAAAAAAAAAATTATTTTCCTCATACTGTCTGCCTGAATATACCTGTATTCACCTTCTGTCTGAAACACTCCGTTTTAGTGCATTTCAATGAAATTGCGTTGCTAGGCAACAGTTTGGGTCCATGTTTACTTCCTGTCAGCTGACATTATTTACATACACTGCAACAGGAAATAACCTGGGACACATTTAGAATGTTTGTGTTTAAAACCGTGTAATGATCTAAATATTGTATATTTGTGACATCACAAATGGACAGAAATCCTAACGGCTTGTTTCAAACACACAATTTCTGAATACGGTCTGTGTGTATTTCTCCGTATATTGAGCGTTTTGATAGTTTAACAGTATTTATATAGCACTTAAACCTGCATTATAATGTAAACGACATGAAAATCTAACTTTTTACAATATGGGACCTTTAAAGTCCAAATGCAACACAGGCTGGCGATGTCTCACTGTCTCTCTGTGAGCTGTAATGTTGAAATATTTAGGTGAGGGATTGTTTGTGGTGTCACAGCACCATCTACTGGTAGACTACATCATGCTTTGCAATATGAGCTGATGGAGGTGGTTGTACTATTATTGGTCCGTGCGACACATAACAGACAAAATAGGCAGAGAATAGAAAGAGAGGTTATTATGTTTCTGCTGTCATGGGTGGAGTGAGCTCTCATTGACAAAGAAAAACAAGACATTCATCAAACATAGTCAAGCAAAGGAAGCATATTGACAGTTTTGGGTGTAGGATGTGTGTTCATGACGAGGGACGGGTGTGTTTTTTCTCAGCTATAGCCAGTGGTGGAAAGTAATTAAGTACATTTACTTACGTACTGTACTTGAGTACAGTTTTAAGGAACTTGTACTTTACTTGAGTATTTCCATTTTCTGCTACTTTATATATTTCTACTCCACTACATCTCAGAAGGAAATAGTGTACTTTTTACTCTACTACATTTTATTTAATAAAGTTAGTTACTTTGCAGATTCAGATTAATAATACAAAATTTTATCAACAAATAAATTATGATGTATTAAATTCAATAAAGATAAGACTTCATTGATCCCATGGTGAAATTCACAAGCAGTGTATATAATAAAAAAATGAGCTCCACCTTTACCAGCTTTAACATTAAAGTAAAGTACGTTTTAATGCATCAATAATTATAATTCAATCATATAATATGCATTATTCTGAAATGGACCACTCTGCATAATTAGTACTTTTACTTTTGGTACTTTTTGATGCTGATACTTTTGGTACTTTTACATAAGTAAAATTCAGGACTTTTACTTGTAACAGAGCTTTTACTTGAGTAAAAGTAACAATACCACAGTGTAGAAATACTCTGAGTACTTCTTCCACCACTGGATGTAGCTTATATTGTATCATGTCTTTTTTTGATGGTTGCTGGAGGGTGACCTTACAGATGTTCTTTATGTTGTTTTATGTCATTCTGTTCTGTTTTTTTAGATTAGTCATTGCAGCTCTACTATTATGCATGCACACTTCTGTACATTAAAGTCTTACCCAGTTTCTTGGAATACGCATCCAGTTTGTAGGCAGCCTGTTCAAGTGAAGACACCTGCTCCTCGATCTGATTTATCTGGTCCAAGTAGGGCTGTAAGCTGGCATCTAGAGCAAAAACATACATATAAGAATATAATGACACAGTTTTTCAGAGTTTTTGAGCAGATAATGTAGCTCACACTCACATTTGTTGTTGAGATCCTGCAGGTTACGGCTGATGTTGATGCTGATGTCCTTCATTTCCATGTACTTCAGACTGGTGAGCTTGTTCATGTTCTCCAACAGACGGTAATCCTCACAAGTTCCTGATCAGGTAAGGACGCAGGGAGAGAAAAATAAATAAATCTGAGACTTTTTTTCTTGTAAAGTTATGACTTTATTTTCTTAATATTACGACTTTTTTCTCCTAAAGTTATGACTTCATTCTTGTTATATTACGACTTTATTCCCGTAATGTTACGACTTTTTTCTCGTAATATTACTTTATTCTCGTAAAGTTATGACTTTATTCTCGTAATATTACGACTTTTCTCTCCTAAAGTTACGTTATTCTTGTAATATTATGACTTTATTCTGTAAATCTCAGATGTTTTTTCCCTCAATGTGGGTGGCCCTAATACTCCGTGGTACATTGTCTCTTTGGCCCTCACTGCATTAGACTTATATACTTTATACTTAGACTATAAACTGTGTTACCTTCATCACAATGATCAAATGTTTTGCGGCTCCAGACAGATTTTTTTTTTTTTTTTTGCCTAAAATGTCTCTTTTGATAGTAAAGGTTGCTGACCCCTGGTATAGATAGAAGAGGAAGTGTGCAATGTGTTGCCAGACCTGTTAGTTCTCCTTGCAGGAAGATGGCCATCTTCTCAAACATGTCAGTGCACAACTCGTTGATATCTGGCTCTGCAGGCTCCACAGCCTCCTCTGCTGTCTCCACACCTCCATCACCTGAACACAAACACATTAGCAGCATAAACACAACACATTAGCAGCATAAACAACAGCATTGACTCCAGATTCTTACTATTTATAATATCAGTATTTCTTAAATATGTGTTTTTATTTATAGGATACTTTCTGGTGGGAATATTCCTGAGCAGTTCAAGACTTATTTTAAAACAAATTCTCAGGTCCTTTCTTAATCAACCCGTCAATCTCGAGATCTTCATCCTCCTAAATTCCTCACTAGTAGAGGTCAATTTTCGATTAGATATAGGGGAACCAAATTATGGAGTAGCTTTTCACATCTATCAATAAACTGTTCATCTGTCAAATGTTTCAAAAGTCACTTAAGGAGTCATTTAATTGCCGTCTTGTAATTGCTTTTCCCCATGTTGTCTATGTATCTGTTTTTATGTTTTTTATTTTTTCCCACTCACAATGTTGTTTGGTTACGATTTCCCAGGAGTCATTATAGATATTTAAATCAATATCCTCCTCACAAACACTAACCATACACTTCCACGCAACACACACACTTGTCTTTTTTGATATATTTACTGTATTATTGTTATTATATATATCTTGTCTAATTAATTGCCTAATTGCTTGTTTATCACTATTATGTAGTCATATTATTTCTTTATATATACTCTATCTCTAGGTGGAGGCTTCAGATAAGCCCATTGGGGTTTTTTTACCTCTTTCTGCACTTTATATTATTCATTTATTTATTTTGTTATGTTGTATAGTCTTAAATTGTGCAAAACAAATAAACAAACAAATAAACACAACACATTAACAGCAAAACACAACACTAAACACTAGTTTCAAACAATAAATAGATCCAACAATAAAGCCAGGAAACAACAGTAAAGTTAGGAGCTTAACAGTGATGGTAAACACAATGAATCACTGTAAAGCATCATAATCAGGTTACTGTGTGATGCTACTACTGTTAGCATTATCATGCTACGGAAGCTGTTGGTTAACATCACCCACTGTTGGTGCTGGTCTTCTTGGGAGCGACCGCCGGGAGTTCCGCCGCCTCCTCCGGAGCTTCAGCCGGACTGCTGGAGCTCGCAGCCGCGTTCAGAGCCGCTAGCTGCGCCGCCGGAGCTCTGGAGATGCTGTCCATTGCTGCGGCGTCGTCGCCAGTTGCAGCCATTTTGTTCCTGTTTAGACTTTCCCTCGTCACATGAGTGATCACGTGACGTCCGCCAGCCCGCCACCACGAGCGACCACCACCCCTACTCGCGCGCATTGCCACGCCCTGATGAGGCTGGAATGTGAAGCATAATTTATGCTGCATGTAACCAGCCCCACTGTGCAATATGTATATAATATATGTATAATATATATATAATAATATATATAATAATATATATATTATATATATTATTATATATATAACCACTATAACAAGTGCAAATATTGCAATGGAATTGGTTATGGTATCTAATTTAGAATTACAGTATACGTATAAAAAAACAATTCACTTTGGGGGAATTCAATTGTAAAAAGTTAATATTATGTTAATATAATTAAATATGTTTTACCAATTGTTATTGGGGAACAAAACTTAAGCCTAAGCGTGAACTCACATGGACACAAATGGTTTTACCAGCATACATTTTGGGCAACTTTGTCTTGACAACGTGAGTAGAAACAACACTTACTTTGGCCGAAATAGGAGCATTTCCCGGATGCATTTTATATATCTATATCATATATTATAGTTGTACTAGATTAATATGCTGGCATTTATATGTTAATGTGCACTTGTAGATTTGTCTGTATGTAATAGTGTGGTATGTAAATGAAGGTTTTAGTGTCTGTTGATTGTTCTATGTGTACCTGCAAATGGAAATGAGCTATTTGCTAAATCTATCATAAATAATCTCTTCTCATTTTGAGATTAATGTTTTTGTGTATGGTCCTTGTTTAATAAAGAGTAATAAAAGCCAGTTTCTTCCAGGGAAATATTCCAAATTTATTTAGGCTATAAAGCACACCTCAAAACAACAACAGTTGATTTAAGTGCTGTACAATCAAAATAACATAAAAACACTGTGAAAACACAGAAAAACAAATTTAAAAGATAAAGGACAATAATATAGAAAGGAAACTGTCAAAGTGAGTTAAAAGCCAGAGAATATAAATGTGTAATAAAGAAAATACATATTTTTTAATAATAAGAAATGTTTTAATAATACGTTTAATAAATAATTAAGAAATGTAATAATAATACATTTCATCTCACTTTCGGATTATTCATTCATTTTATTTATTTATTATTTTTTTCCTGGCAAAAATGGGCTTCCATACATTACTTATACCCCCAAAAGTGAATACAAATGTGTAATGAAGAAAAGAAGAAAGGAATGTAATAATAAATTTCATCTAACTTTCGGATTATTTATTTCATTTTATTTTATTTATTTATTTATTTATTTTCCTTGCAAAAATGGGCTTCCATACATCATTTATACCCCCAACAGTGAATACAAATGTATAATGAAGAAAAGAAGAAAAAAATGTAAATGTAATAATAATAAATTTCATCTCACTTTCGGATTATTCATTCATTTTATTTATTTATTTATTTGTTCCTGGCAAAAATGGGCTTCCATACATTACTTATACCCCCAAAAGTGAATACAAATGTGTAATAAAGAAAAGAAGGAACAAATTTAATAATAATACATTTCATCTCACTTTCGGATTATTTTTTTAATTTCATTTATTTATTTATTTAGGTATTTTCCTGGCGAAAATGGGCTTCCATACATCATTTATACCCCCAAAAATGAATAAAAATGTGTAATGAAGAAAAGAAGAAAAAAATGTAAATGTAATCATAATAAATTTCATCTCAATTTCAGATTATTTATTTATTTATTTCCTTGTGAAAATGGGCTTCCATACATCATATATATAACAGTAAAAATATATTGTTGTTATATTGTTTATTGTAATAAATCTCAGAAATCACTACAATGTCTAGGATTTTTTTTGATTGAATTTCATTTAATTTAATTGAATTCAATTTGATTACATTTTTTACCTGGCAAAAATGGGCTTCCATACATCATATATATAACAGTAAAAATATATTGTTAAACAGTAATAAATCTTAGAAATCATTACAACGTCTAGGAATTTTTTTTAATTCAATTCAATTCAATTTAATTCAATTATTTCTTTTAAAAATCCTGGCAAAAATGGGCTTCCATACATCATATATAATAGTATATATATAATATATTTCATTTACTTATTCCTGGCAAAAATGGGTTTACACACATAATTTAAACCCCCAAAGGTGAACAGAAATGTGTAATAAAGAAAAAAATAGAAAAATTTTTAATAATAATTTATTTCATCTCACTTTCGGATTATTAATTTAATTTAATTCAATTCAATTCAATTCAATTTTAAAAAAATCCTGGTGAAAATGGGCTAAAATAAAAATATATTGTTAAATGTTAAACTGTAATAAATCTTAGAAATCACTACAGCGTCTAGGAA
>CAKAOH010031170.1:0-41613 GCA_916701665.1 Sebastiscus tertius
CACAGGTACTGCATTTAGCATAAAAAATATGCTCAAATCATAACATGGCAAACTGCAGCCCAACAGGCAACAACAGCTGTCAGTGTGTCAGTGTGCTGACTTGACTATGACTTGTCCCAAAACTGCATGTGATTATCATAAAGTTGGCATGTCTGTAAAGGGGAGACTCGTGGGTACCCAGAGAACCCATTTTCATTCACATATCTTGAGGTCAGAGGTCAAGGGACCCCTTTGAAAATGGCCTTGACAGTTTTTCCTCGCAAACAATTAGTGTAACTTTGGAGCGTTATTCAACCTTCTTCCCAACTAGCTAGTATGACTTGGTTGGTACCAATGGATTCCTTAGGTTTTTTAGTTTCATATAGTAATAGTATCTTCACTCTAGCTTCAAAACTGAGCCAGCTAAAACCTAAAAATCACAAGTTATGTTAAAGTGTTAAATAAATTAGTGGCGTTAAAACAAATTTGCGTTAATGCGTTATTATCATGTTAACTTTGACAGCCCTAGTAAGAATGATAAATAACATGTATCTTAACAATAAAGGTAAATACATCCAACATCCAAATATCATAAATATCTTAAATACCACTCCTACCTATTGAGGAGCTTTTGTATCCCCTTAATTGTGTCTCTCTTATCTATTGATAATCTAAATGTAGCCCACTCTCTCACTGTAGACTGGAGCTCCTCAAGACGCAGTCGGTGTCGAAACGTTAAATCTTTAAATAAAGTTGATTGCCTTAAATCCGTGTGTTCCAGTGTGCTTTGGACCTGCTCTCTGAAGCCTCTCCTGCTACCAAATATAAGGCCTCTGAGATTAATTACTGTTAGACTATGCAATGCCTTGTTGTTGGCCAATTAACACTTTGAGAATGTGTGACATCCTCCACATCCACAGGTATTTAGGTATTTAACAAGTGATTATTGACGCTTATTGCACGGCTTTGTTGAATACTTGATTCAGATTGGTCAATCCTGGCATTCTGCTGCCTGTTCTTTCTTTATAGCAGACCGTTGCTATGTATAACAGACCGTTGCTATGGACGCAGTTCTGACGTCGGACTCTGGAGGATAATCTTTGTCAAATTATTGATTTCTTAAGTAAGTAGCTGTGTAATAATCGGGATATTGTACAGCTAGCGGGTCATTGTTGTGAAATAAACCCCTTCAGGGCGATGAAGAGGTCGGGGCCGCATCGCCCGGTCTAGATTTATTTCACAACAATGACAGATACAGAGATATATTATCTCTTACTTAAGACCAGGTCTTGAAGTGGAATAAAATAAGTGCCAGTACTCTCTTATTCACATGTTGGCGTGTGTATCCGCCAGTATCAGCAGTCTCTTGCCACTTATTCCTATTTATTCCTTATTTCTTTAAGCTTGTTATACTGTCATAATCAACTGTGGTTTTATTGTTATACTATTATACTTGGGCTGTGCATCTTTTATAATAGACCTATAATAACCCAATAATATCCCAACTGGAGCATTATAGAGTTAAGGTGGTGTGTTTAGTGTTAATAGTTAAAGTGCTTCCCTGTGTTATTTGTAGCCTATAGTCGGGTATCATTAAGGTTTTAGCAGCTGTGTTGCAGTGAGGATGCTCCTACATATTATGCAGCAGAATAAACAGACACATTCTGAATTTATACAGTGAATAAAATATACTAGGAGATATTGGGTTTGGAGGTCCTTCCCCAAGAAAATTTGAAGGTTTTTGACTTAAAACTATGCAATTTAACATAATTTAGAACCATTATTATTACTAGTTAATGATTATTTTATTATTTATTTACACATATCACAGCCTTCTTCTGAACATTTAATTCTTCTGGACATTTTTGACCTAAAAGAGCAGATTCAGAAAACTTTTAAATAATGTTTCATTAATTATATTTGTTCATAAATAAAAAAAGGTATGACAAAGAGTTCACTAAATATTTTACATCGTGCCGTGCGTCGGCTTGTCCAGGTGTTCCCCACAGAGATTTTATGATCATACGGATTATGAGGCGTGGTGCAAATGGTGCTGTTATGAATCGCCGTTATGAATCTCCCAGAGGACCTGATGTGGAGAGGGCAGAGAAGAGTACCGGCAGCTTGTGAGAAGTTCCGGTATGCAAGAAAAAGTCACGGTACACCAAGGAGCAAAATGAATAAGTGCCGGTACTGCGTAACACGCACACTTTGAGCACTGCCTAAGACTATGCAAAAACTTTAAACCTGATAATTAGCATCTCTGTATCTTTGTGTGGAAAAAATGTGGCTTGTACAAATATGGAAAATCAGGCTTAAATGAATCTGGTGTATCTCACATTATGTAAGGGATAATGTTCAGTGAGCCGGTCATTGTTGTGAAAGAATCCCCTTCAGGGCGATGCTGGTCTCTCATCGCCCTGAAGAGGTTTCTTTCACAACAATGACCCGCTAGCTGTACATTATCCCGCTTATTACACGGCTACTTACTTAGGAAATCAATATTTTGTCACAAAAACGGTCCGCCAGAGTCCGACATCAGAGCTGCGTCCATAGCAACAGTCTGTTATACATAGTAACGGTCTGCTCTACATAGCAACGGTCTGTTATAGAGAAATTGCAGACCGCAGAGCGCCGTGATTGACCAATCAGAATCGAGTATTCAACACAGCCGTGTAATAAGTTAATGTTAATATCTCCTCCATTAAAATACATAATTTATTTTTACAACGCACTAAGGCAGGAAATGTGACATCAGATCAGCCAACGTACTACTACCTTCCAACAAAGACATGGAAAATGTAATTCATGTGATGTAATCGAATACGGCACCAACTATGCAAGTTCAAAGGGGCTTCCATCACCTCTAACCCTTTCATGTTACATTCCATGATAAAGAATAATAGATGAGCCTAAAAAAAAACCTAATTCACAGACTACACATCCCATTGTTTGATGTAAGGCAGGGCATACTAATACAATATGTGCACTCAGGCGTCTGTCTGTTAGAGTGCTTATTAATACTTCACGAAGGCGCCGCCTGAGCTCGCTCTGTGGAGCAACACAAACTGCAACAGGGAGTTTACTTTTACTTCGCATGTGCGCCTGTTGTGCGCATATAGACGCCTTTGTGTGTTTTGTGTGTGTGTGTGTGTGTACATATATGCATTCCCCACTGTGCAGTAAGTGTCAGGCGTAAAAGCACAATAACAAGCAGTCCTGTGCCCTTGCTCCCAGGTCATTACTATTTAAAGGGAATATGATGTACCTTCACACACACACACACCAACACACACCAACACACAAACAAGGAGTTGGGGATGGACCCAGAGGTATGGATACCCTCAGGCATTGTAACTGTTCCACTCAGTGATCCTGGAGTGCAGAAGCAGTTGGAGAGAGGCATCCATCTCTTTCTACAATGATTTACTAACACACTGTATCTCTGTTGCCAGGGCTCACACAGCCACGCCAGCACACCCAGGTATGCATGACGAGAAAACACAAGTGGAAAGTGGAGTGGAAAAAACTGTCAGAAAAAAAAAGATACACGGGGAAGAGTTACACACTGCAGGAACAGAGTGACAAAATGACATATTATAGAGCAGATATTACAGTAAACAACAGCAGGTTGATGTGTGCTGAAACTAGATTTCTCTTTCAGGTAATGAAACATAGTTTGTCTGTCGCAGAGTAAACACACCAAACTAAATCCACTCATCTGCCGTTTCTATCAGGTCGCTGTGCTCTCTGTCTTTCTCCACCACCAACCACACTTTAAAGGGACAGTTCGGGTGTTTTGAAGTGTAATTTTAGGAGGTACTTACCCATAGTAGGTGTATTATTTACAGTAGATGACGGTTGGCGTGCCCCCTGTTTGGAGAAACAAACAGGAGTACACCAGACACCAGAGCAAAGCAATACAGTGCTGTGGATGGAGACGGCAGAAAAATGTATTTTAGCCACCTAAAAGAAAGACTCACCTAAAAAAAAACCAATGTTTTTATCTTGCCGTCAGACTGCCCTTTCAATCTCCTTTCCGACGGGGAACTGAACTGAAAGTGAAACTTATCTATACTTTCTCCGAAGCCAGCAGGCTCAGATGACAAAAACAGTATAGATACGATTCACTTTCAGTTCAGTATGCTGTCGGAAAATATTCAAAATATAGCATAAACTTAAAGGGAAATACTTTCTTTTAGGTGTCTAAAATAAGTTTTTCTGCCGTCGTCGTCCACAGCACTGTACTGCTTTGCTCCCATGTCAGTACTCTTGTCCGTTTCTCCAAGCTGAGGGCACACCAACCGTCATCTACTGTAGGTAACTCACCTACTATGGATAAGTACCTCATACAACCCCACTTCAAAACACCTGAACTATGCCTTTAATGCAAAGTGTGATACTCAAAAAAGTCACATAAATGCAGAGCTGGCATGTTGCTCTTCAAGTACTGTACTGTAATTTCGGGGTATTTATAGTTAATTTTGGTGTTATGTGCAGCTTTCTACTTTTACTTCACATTTCAGAGCTTGTACTTTTTGTAAAGGTTGCAGTCACTACTTTGCAGACAAAAAGCATAGGGGCTCATTTAACGTGACACATTGTTAAAGGTTAAAAGGACCAAGCCGTATATAAAGTGCTTCCATTCAGCTCTGCATGCATCAGCTACAACGCTAAATGCTCCTTACACGTTAATGCGTCGATAATTTGACACTATGAAAGGGGTCACGCTTCATAATGAGTACCTTTACATTTGAATGCTGGCCGTCTAATAGAGTATTTTATACATTGTTGTACTGATAATGACATTTAGTGAGAGTCTTTTTTTGTAACTACTGCAGGCTGTTACACGTTATGTGTTATGTTATGTGAGGATAGCTTTCTTTTTCGGACTTTGCACAAACATTCATTCCCTAGAGGTGCACACAAGCCCGGGCCGTAACCAACACATTCCTAACCAGCCGAGTGAGCTTAACTAAATTTGGCAGAAGCCCCAATTGAGACAAAAACTGTTTATTTACCCTGAATGCTACTGCAGTAAACAGTGGACACACATTTTGTCTGCACTCAGACAAGCTAGTTTTTTCCTCCAAAATTTGTCTCCGAATGGAAAATCTATAAGACGCAGACACACAAGTGGACCCAGAGCATTTCTTCTGTAGAGTATTCTAAAAAACAGATTAACCTCTTGACGTTTATCTATTGGTAAATGGTTGATGGGCTGCATTTATAAAGCGCCTTTCTAGTCTTCCGACAACTCAAAGCACTTTACACTATATACCAACATTTACCATTCACACACATCCACACATTGATGGCAGAGGCTGCCACGCGAGGTGCCAACCTGACCATCAGGATCTAATCTAAATGTTCATTCACATACCAGTATCACAGCATTTGGAAGCAATTTTGGGGTTCAGTATCTTAACACTTTGTTTGTTTTAACAGGGTTGGAATTTGCATGTGTACATTTTTTTCCACCCAAAGAGTTGCTATTACGTTTAAAGTTTTTGCATGAGGGGGGGTCTTAAGTAACGGATAATGTACTGCAAGCTGGTCATGGTTGTGAAATAAACCCCGAAAGGGTGATGCAGCATGGACCCCGACCCCGACCCTTCATCATCCCGAAGAGGTTTATTTCACAACAATGATCTGATAGCTGTACATTATCCTGCTTATTACACGGCTATTTACTGAAGAAATCAATAATTTGACACAAAAACGGTCTGCCAGAGTCCGACATCAGAACTGTGTCCATAGCAACGGTCTGTTATACATAGCAACGGTCTTCTATAAAGAAATAACAGACAATAGAACGCTGTGATCGACCAATCAGAATCAAGTATTCAACAAAGCCGTGTGTTGACGACATGTTGAAAGTCATGTGGACCGGAGGAGCCGGGGATGGAACCGCCAATCTTCCGTTTAGTGGACGATCCACTCTACCTCCTGCCACCCTATAATTGATTATCTATGATCAACTCTACCTCTAAAAACTCTTCACACTATGATTTATACTTTTCCAAAATCACCTAACTGTTTACGATAAAGCTGAAATGATTAATCGATTAGTTCTCAGCTATTAAATTAATCGACAACTATAATCGATTAACATTTTTTAGGGGGGAAAAAGTCAAAATTCTCTGATTCCAGCTTCCTAAATGTGAATATTTTCTGGTTTCTTTACTCCTCTATGACAGTAAACTGAATATCTTTGAGTTGTGGACAAAACAAGACATTTGAGGACGTCATCTTGGGCTTTGGGAAACACTGATCGACATTTTTCACCATTTTACAGACCAAACCACTAATCGAGAAAACAATTAACAATCGACAATGAAAATAATTGTTAGTTGCAGTACTAACTCTTCATTCACACACTCAACACCACCAACACCGATTCTAATAGAAAATAAAAACAAAAAGAAGTGTGTTTCATGATTAAAAATCACAGAAAAGAATATTGTGAGGAATGGAGCTCACTTGAAAAAGTTATTCTCCCAGTAATGGCAGCCAGTAATGGGACCTGCTGCCATTTACTCCTCTTTCACCCGGCATCAATAATGTAACTCCATTTACACTGTGTGGCTTTTTTCTACTGAGAATGGTTTGTCTCTTTCCATCAGTGCTCGAACCTAAAAGGTGAGAGTAGCATGCGTGGATGTGTAAGAGAGAGTTAGAAGAGGTGAGATATTTTGTAACTGTGAACTCAGAGGTCAAACATGACTCATGAGATAAGTGCTGCTGAGCACCGGATTTGGAAGTGAGAGGTGGTGAGACTCAGAGGTGAGATGTGAATAGGAAATTAGAAAACCTCATGACTAGTGTGATGGAGGAACTAAGCTGCTTGTGTGTAATATTATGAGGGAGAAAAGAGGAGAAGTGATTAAGACCATCACAAAGAATTTATCACTGAATGAGTTTCAGTAATAATCGTCAAGTCTATTAGCCTCTCATCAGTGTCGTCCATTCCTCTTAGCAAAACTATACCAAGTCTTTAAGGAGAAGCGAACAAATAAAAGCAAAGCATCAGCCTATTCTGAGAGGTTAGCAAAGCTTCACATGATTCCTTATTTATCCCAAGTTTCATTACAAAGACAATCATCTTTGCTATGGTTGTCTGATTTTATCATTATCAAGCAATTGTTCCCATCTGGGAACTCATCAAAGAGGTTAAACAACAAATCTACTTTTGTATTGGGTGAAAACAGTGCTGGAATGAACCAGCAGTGAGCGACTGAGTCATTTGAATGGGAAAAGCACCGTCTACTGGCCACATGAGAGAACAGCAGCACACTGGATGGAGGCGGTTATGGATAGTTGTGATTACTAAGTATGCAAGGTGCTCGGACATTTAGAGAGAACATGCCTGCAGCACAGGAAGTCAGACGTGATTCACGCTGAAATGCAAATACATGCTGGTTTCATTTGAAAGGAATAAAATGACTCATGAGTAAAACTAAGAAGTTAAAGTGTGCAGTTCAGGGTGCAAATGAAAAACAAGAATGAATAATAGTTAATTAATCTAAATGTTGTGCTTTGTGTCCTGGAGACACTTGGCTCTTTTTTAACAACACAAAAAACATATTTAATATTGTTTTATGTGCTTTGATACGTCATGACTTTCCCTAAATTTATGAGAATTTCTTATAAACATGATTGTTGTTATATGTTATATATTGTATGTCTTAATGCAAATATTTGTACATATTTTAGATAGATAGATGTACTTAGATCTATCTACAATATGTATTGCATTAAGACATACAATATATAACACACAACCACAATGTTTTTTAGCTTCTCATTTCTTATTCTTATTATTTACTTATATTTCTCTACAAATACTGTGTTATATATTGTAGCATTATGTACATCATTTACATGCTACATACTCCTTTATTTATATTCTCTTACATTTCTTTATGTTTATATCAGAGCAACTGTAACGTCCCAATTCCCTCCCAGGGATCAATCAAGTATTTCTGATTCTGATTTAGATTTAATGTCATGTTTGAGAAGTCTACTACGGAAAATGACTTTTGTTTGTGGTCTCAGAGAGCCCAGCTGTAAAACACGGTTAAGTAAAATAGATTTTATATTCTCTATATCTGTGATTGGTGTTGACAGCACTTTTTATTCAGCACTTCCTCTCCCAAATCCAAAATAAGTAGGAATGCACCAATACTGGATCAGATAGGTTGCCGATACTGACTCAAACAGCTGGATCGGGTACCAGCGACAATGCAGCCTATCTATTAAATTCAATTCTGTTTATATACTATATACACTGTAATTTTAATTCCTGTTGAAGTTTTGACCAGTTGCATTTAAAAGGTTTGCACTTGAACTGTAATTCCACTCCAACCTGCGTAATTTAGGGGTAATATTTGATCAAACTTCGTCGTTTGACAGCCACATTAAGCAGCTGACCACATCTTGTTTTTTACAAAATTTTAGTAAATTGAGATCTGTTTTTTCAACAGCTGAACTAGAGATACATGCCTTCATTTCATCTGGCATTGACTACTGTAACACACTTTTCTCCTCACTCAGTATGTCTGCTCTCAATCAATTCAGAAAGCTGCCACCAGACTATTCACAAGGTCAAACAAACGGTTTCACATCACTGATACTCAGATCTCTTCATTGGCTCCCGGTAGCGTATAGGTATGCGTATAGCAGTGTCTGAACTACTTTGCCCTTACTCATCAGCCCGCTCTCTTAAGTCAGGGGTCAGCAACCTTTACTATCAAAAGAGACATTTTTGACCAAAAACAAAATCTGTCTGGAGCCGCAAAACATATATTTTTTACAATTGGAGAATGTAAGAATCTCTTTTGGCCTATAACTATGATAAAGGAAAATTGCTGGTTGCTGACCTCAGCCTCAGGTCAAACATGCAAAATCTGTTGTCTGTCTCACGTACTCGCCTTAAGACCCGTGGTGGTCGAGCTTTCGAAGTCGTAGCACCTAAACTCTGGATTGCTCTGCCCGCACCTTTACGGTCTGCTGACTCAGTGGATTCTTTTAAAGGTCAGTAAAAGACTCACCTGTTCAAGACAGGCGTTTGGGTAATCTGTATGCAACAGGCCTACACTTTCTGTAGTTATTATGTACTGTGTTTTCTTCTCTATGTATTGTTTTTTTATTTGTTCATTTCTTAACCACGTGGCTCATGTGGTCATCTCATTATATATGACCTCTTTCTTGTATGTTTGTATAATGATCTTGTTAAGCACTTTGAAAAGTGATATATAAATACATTTTACCTACTTACTTAATTTTGATATTTTTTTTTTTTTACCAAGTAGCTGGTGTATGATTTATTATTTAAATACAACTCAGTAAATTTATATCTATGTATTTATTTGTCATATTTTGCACAGACATTACAGAATGATCCAGTCACTTTCACACAGTGAGGCATATAGCTTATTAATTAAACACTTGTATCTGATCGGTACTCGATATCGGCCGATACCCAAAGCCCAGGTATCGGTATCGGTATCGGTATCTGGACTGAAAAAGTCGGATCTTTGCATCTCTATTAATAACTCTATTTGGATTTCTATTGAGAGTTTTATAACAGTTTGTTCATAATAGGTCAAACAAGGAGTGAATCCTCTCTTGTGGTCAAATATAAGAAATGTCACTATGTAGATAGCGTAATGTAAATGTCAAAACAAAACCGATGAAAACATAAAATATTTATTTTTGGTGTAATAACAATACTTTATGGTTATTTTGTCACCTTTATTAAATGTGTACGTCGGACAATTTTGTGGTGAAAAAGGGTCACCACTACTTACCTCTGTATGTAGTGGTGACATATTGGGTTTAATAAGGAAGAAAAATGATACAAAAAGACTCAAAATAACGGTTATTATTTTTACTCCTACAACAGAAGGGTCTGTGGGACCCCAAACAATGAAGAAGTTACACCAATGTCAACAAAACTCAACATTAAATCATTAACCGAATACACAAAAATGAAAAATGAATGCTAAGTAGTTGTTTCTTTTTACAGTTTCTCAAGTAAAATAACCTTTTCGTTTTTATTTACCAAACTAAATAAGTTTAATTTCTTCTCGTTACCATATTGAGTCTGTCAATAGAAGAGAACAAACTAAAGCTAGGGCAGGGGGAGTGAGGTGTCTGTTTGTTTTGTTTATTTCCCTCTTGATAATTACCATATCATTCATTTGCTGCATTAGCATGATAATGTGCTGACTCATATTTTCATTGGAAATAAACAAACCAAAAAACTGCAAATCTGATCTCAAGTTCCAAATCTGAGAAAATACCTCACCTCATCTTTGTCCACACATCTCATCAAAGTCTGTGTTTGTGTTGGTTTATTACCAGTCATTCAGCTCCCTGTGAGTGTGGGTTCAGTGTCCAACCCCCCGGCTGACCTTAACAGTTTGAATAACCCCGCGTGCTTCGGAGATTCACTGGCGTATGAGACGGCTATGTGTTTTCCTCTGGTAGGGGGCTAATACAGCGTGATAGGATCGAGTGGGCCGACACTGTGTGTGTGTGTTTGTGATCTCAGCGGAGCGTCTGTGGATGATAGGGGTCAGTGACACTGCTTGTTTCTTGCTGGGCATGAGCTCGCGGAGCGGACAGACGGGTGGAACAAAGGTCCATGAAAACGACCCGTAGCCTTCATCTGTCTATCATCGCTACACTCACATACGCAACACACACTGATACATACACTTGCTGTATGTATCAGTGTGAGCAGAATTCCAATTCCAAAACGTCCCTCTTGCCAACGCTTGGGTCATCACCCAAACGTCATGTTCTTTAGTATTCTTCATTTAGATCCCCATTAGTTTCCATAAAGCGGTCGCTAGTCTTCAACAGGCCTAATGCAGGAAGCGATATACCAACAAATCTCTTATTTTTATTCTTATTTCATAACCATGATTTGTTCTTATTTTGTTAGTATTAGGGCTGTCAAAGTTAGGGGATAATAACACGTTAACGGAAATTGGTTTAAACGCCACTCATTTTTTTAATGCATTAACACACCTTGCAATTTTTAGGTTTTAACTGGCTCAGTTTTAGAGCTACAGTGAAGATACTGTCACCACATGAAACTAGAAAACCTTAAGGATCCTTTGGTACCAACCATGTCATACTAGCTTGTTGCAAAAGACAAAAAAATGCTCCAAACTTACGCTAAATGTTGGCGAGGAAAAACAGTCATGGCCATTTTCTAAGGGGTCCCTTGACCTCTGACCTCAAGATATGTGAATGAAAACAGGTTCTATGGGTACCCACGAGTCTCCCCTTTACAGACATGCCCACTTTATGATAATCACATGCAGTTTGGGGCAAGTCATAGTCAAGTCAGCACACTGACACACTGACAGCTGTTGTTGCCTTTTGGGTTTGTGTTTTATGATTTGAGCATATGTTTTATGCTAAATGCAGTACCTGTGAGGGTTTCTGGACAATATTTGTCATTGTTTTGTGTTGTTAATTGATTTCCAATAATAAATATATACATGCATTTGCATAAAGCAGCATATTTGCCCACTCCCATTTTGATAAGAGTATTAAATACTTGACAAATCTCCCTTTAAGGTACATTCTGAACAGATAAAAAAAATGTGTGATTAATTGACAGTCTTAGTTAGTACCCATTGATTTCTGGGATTCATCAATGTTTTTTTATTTTTGCTCTTATGAATGGTCGAGAGCACTCAAGATAAGAAAATAAAACGTCTTGTTTTCACAGTCCACAGATCAGCCACACGCCTCTAATTTAGGATCAAGTGGGATTCATCATTCAGAACACCTGGTAAGAGCAGATTTCAAGCATTTGGTGCATCTGGAGTTGACGTCTCTTATTTTTTCTCTGAACAGAAAATGAATAGAAATGTAAGAGAACGTTTCTGCATGAGACCTAGTGTTGTTATATCCTGACATAAAAAGATCAGAAGAAAATACGGTCATCTGTCGTATACTCAAGTGGCCCGTCTAGATATGAAATGGAACGATGTCCCAAATAAAATCCGGCCTTTTAAACTGCAGTTTAAATTTCCAGTCTTGAGGCCGACAGCTGTCGTATATTTGCTTCTCCTTCTATACAGCGCGGGGGAATAAGGAGACACTGGTGGCCGGGCTTCCATTACCTGCATTAGTGGCTTTAAGCTTTCATGTTACATGATCTCCTTGAGACATGATGAACCACAAACTGATGGACTAGAAGGGCACAGATGTACAGTTTTACTTCATCCACTGAAAAACATACTATTTAATGTATATTCAATTTAAATGAACTGTGACTTATTGGTATGAGTATCATAAACAAAAGGAGACCACAGTGGATATTTAATCACGGTCTCAATTTGATTTTCTTAGCGCATTTTATTGTTTCTGCCTTTTGATATTTGTTCATCTTCCCCTTGTCTCACCCCTTGTGGGTTTCTTTACTGCATGGCTTTGCTAACAAGGACAGAAAGGCCAGATGTTATTTGCAGCTTTTCATGTTTTCAACCAAAGGTTTACCTCTGTTTGTGCTAGAAGAAGAGCAGTGTCCTCCTGTTTTGTGCCATAAGAAAATCAATTTCCACACAGGAATCTAACCTGGCAGCAATTTGAAATAAAGTGCAACCTATTAATCTTTCCTGCAATGGACTCATTTATTTATGTCGTACTGAATCGGGTAATGATTTGTTTTAGGTGATGTGATTCATGTAGCAAATTTAATGATCCAAGATGATTAAAAACATTTTTAGCCTCTTTGACCCTGTCGGACTCAGCGGTGCGTCGATCATTACAAAAACATGTTGTGCAGCCGAGCGATGTCCAAACATAATTTGGAATTCTAGTCGTGTCCGTTAAGGTTTCTAAAAGATACCAAACATGTCCGGAAAAAAAGGACCTTGCTAGAGAGTTTTGTGGAAATGCGTAGAAAATGATGCAAAAGACATCTCGATTATTTCTCTTTGATTTTAATCTATAAAAACACAGCGTGTTGTGGGTTTGAATATTTCCTGACTGTACGTGTCCTATAGCTTTAATGAAGGGTTGGAACAGAACACACAGTAGGTTTAGTGAAAATTTAATGTTACTATATACACACTATCCATGTCTATTTAACCTCTTCTGTTGATGCAAGGACATTTAGATTTATCTAATGTATGAAAGCAACGTGCATTTGGTGTTTAACTTTTGTGCCTTCTTGGCCTTATCGCCATCGCAAAAGCAATTTTTTCTTAAAGGACCAGTGTGTAACAATTAGGAGGATCTATTGGCAGAAATGTAATATAATATTAATAAGTATGTTTTCTTTACAGTATAATCACATAAACTAAGAATCGTTGTGTTTTCGTTACCTTAGAATGAGCCGTTTATATTTACATAGGGAGCGGGTTCTCGCCACGGAGTACGCCATGTTGCACCGCCATGTTTCTATAGAAGCCCAGAACGGACAAACCAAACACTGTTAACTTTTCCTGCATGGGCCGGAGTCGATAACTTTACTCACTCCTGTAGCTGCCGCTCTCTCTCGGTTCACCACTCACTTCCCACATCTGCTTCAAATGATCCACGCTACTCTTACAACAACTGGCTCTAGAGCGGCCATTCACGTTTTCGCGTCGGCCACCGTAGCTCTCCAAAGCGCTTGACACACAGGAGAGGTTTCAGTTGGTTGCAATCTGCAACCTCACCACTAGATGCCGCCAGATCCTACACACTGCACCTTTAAATGGATTTTATCTGGGTAAATAAAGGTGAAATAAAACAATAAAATACTACTTAATGGTAAATTAAATTAAAAATGAAGGGCTCAAGAGCTGCTGTTGAAGCTGATCAGAATAACCAGACTTAAAGAAGATTGTTGGTCAATGAGCAGCTCTACTAGAATCATTGTCATGTAGGTGATTTGCTCAAGGGAAAAGTTGTCCTTTAAAATGGGGCGGCTGTGGCTCAGAGGTTGAGCGGGTCGATCCCCGGCTCCTCTAGTTTACATGTCGACGTGTCCTTGAGCAAGATACCGAACCCCAAATTGCTCCCGAAGGCTGTGCCATCGGTGTGTGAATGAATATTTAGATTAGATCCTGATGGGCAGGTTGACACTTTGCATGGCAGCCTCTGCGATCAGTGTATGAATATGTGTGTGTGAATGGGTGAATGTTGACATGTAGTGTAAAGCGGTTCGAGTGGTCGGAAGACTAGAAAGGCGCTATATAAATAAAAGTTCATTAACCATTTAAACCATTATTCTTCACACATACAGTATATACAAAATTTATATTTTTACAAGAAAGGAACACACAAGTTGTCACCCTATAATTTAAATTGCGATGTCTTATTGTGTGGACAAATTTGCACCTTTGGGAAAACAAATCCAGTACGTCACCGGGATATATGAATACACACATTCTCTCTCACACACAAACACACGAGGTTGTGTAGTTTTTTACCTTCCACACAGGAGGGTCTGGCTCTGGTGGTGCCGGCGACCTGCCCAGGGAAACAGGAACACTTGACGGTTTGAGAGCGCTCCTCAATCTTATTCTTATTACAGCAGCGATGGATGGCCACCACCTCACATGTCCCCTGCTTCACCTGGTAGGCGACTGAGAGACAGAGAAAAGAAGGGAGAGGTGAGAGGGGGATTATTCGCTAGAAATTCATAAGACTTTTTAAGACGGCTTATTGTTGACGGTTTGTTGCTGCAAAAGTTTAAATTCAAATAAATTTGTGCTGCAAGTAACAATCAAATACACACCACGACAGCTTCTCTGAGGATTAAACAAATCTGCTGAATTATTTACTTTTGTATAAACTCCTCAATTTATTCCAGTCTCACACTCTTTGATTCATAAGTAAACACTCTTTAGTGATGCTTTGCTTTTATTCTCAGCACAGTGCCCTCATTAACTTAGACACCGAGGCGGCTCTGTTGTTGTCGTCGTGTGCAGGGGGAAAGAAATGTTGAAAAAATAATCATTTCTTTTGACTCCTTTAAGACATTACAAACCACTTGATCTAAGCAAAGAACAGACAGCCACATATTATGAGTCATGTGGTAGAGCAACCCACTGGTAGGATACACTTAAATCTCATTGTGTATGTTTGCATATGTATTAGGGCTGGCTGACGCAATAACTGTAATATTGCAATACCGTGCTATTGACAAGCCAACCGCAGGGGATGGCAAGCAGCCGGCACATTCACGTTTTTTCTTTTTTGAATTCTTTGCAAAATGAGAGCGTTGCGTATTTACACTACCATGCAAACGCCAACAGCGTGACGAGGCGTTGAGCATCTATTCTGCTCTGGGTGCTGCACGTTTCTGGTCACAGAGAGTTGAAACATGTTCAACTTTGGGTAAAACGTTTACCGCTTGTATAGCGCTTGTCACTGTCACTTTTCACCCAGCCGTCAAATCACAATGGAGGAGGGGCGGGACAAATACCACAAAGAACAACTAATTGCCAGAGCGATGAACACACATAGACCAGCAGGTACATCCTCTCTCCCTACGTGCTTCAGCCTTCCATTCATCCAGAGCAAGCACTCTCCTTGTGCCTACATTTTGGGCCCTATTTAAAAGATCTATAGTGCATGGTCTAAAGCGCATGGCGCAAGTGCATTTAGGGCGTGTCCAACTCCACGTTTGCTAGTTAAGTGGTGCATAATCTGGGTGCAAAGTAAGGCACAAAGGGCAAAGGGGTCGTATTTAGTCTCTTAATTAATGATAGGTGTGTTTTGGGCGTAACAGGAATTAAACCAATCAGAGCGTCATCTCCCATTCCCTTTAAAAGTCAAGTGCGTCTGCACATTGGTATTGCGTCTGTACATTGCTATTTAAAAGGCAGATTCGGCAAATTGGTGAAGCCAATGCGTGAAGTGAAAGTGCGCAAGCAGATGTATGTGCGCAATAATAACGTATATGGCGCTGTTGAGCCAGTCATTATCATCACAGGTGAAATTTCTTCACCGCAACAACCCTGGTATGTACATTACACTGTGTGTGTGGTTATGTGGACAGCTGCTATTCACACATCTCACACATGTGTATGTGTTATTCTGTCCATTTGTGTGTGTGTGTGTGTGTGTGTGTGTGTGTGTGTGTGTGTGTGATCCTGAAAGCTATAATTTATATGAGGATAATTGCTTTTCACCTGACACCTCCAACACACAAACAGCGTCTAATCTCCCATGATTATCTTCACACTTCCCCGGGGACCTTGGTCTGGTTAATTATATCACTCTCTTGACAGTAATGGGACAGAAGGGCACGCTTAACTTAAAGTACATTTTAACCCAAAGCTGTCTGTGTGTGATGTTACTGAAACGATTTCTAGGGCAGGGACAGTCGTGTATGTAGCAGTTTATATCTTATTACATCTGCCACGTGTGTTTGTGTCTGTTTTCATACAATACAACACCATGAGGATGCTGTGAGGGTAAAGTGTGAATAGGCTTATGTTAAATGTTCATGCTTAGCAGCGTGTGCTGTATAATGTCTATGCTAATGTTACATTTCACTCAGCACATTAAACCCATGAATAGGAAGAGGGGCTTTTTGTGGCCCACCTGAAGGAAAACACGTCGACCACAAATGTGGGAAAACGTTTAGTAAATCTAATCTTTGCTTATGGCTTCTGAACAGATTCCAGCCGCCTTATCTTCCCTCTCAAAGCTTGTTGTGCACTCCTGAGAGTCTCTGGCACCATTTCCCGAGCACAGCAAACCCTGCTGGCGACATTACTACCTATAAGCCTCTTTACAGCCCTGGAAAAACCTTGGTTATACTGTACCATAAGCCCAGATTTCATTTATGTGCGTGACTTTACCCAGACTCCAAAACTTTTCATGCTCAGCTGAATGAGCTTTGCAGGCAGACACAAAAGTTCACACACACACACACACACACACACACACAGCGGCAAACACACAAACCCGGAGCGCACACACTCTGTCTAGGGTTCCATTTCTGCAGGCCATGGCCCCTCTCATCCTTTCTGATTTAAAGTTTGTTTGTTCTCTTCTCCAGAGAGCCCCATCAATGATCCCAGGCTCTCTGAGGGCGCCCCTCCGCTATCATCCCTCCACTTTCATTTCCCTCACTCCTCTGTCTCAGGCTCTCCTGAGGCTGGAGCAGCTGCCGGATTACCACACACACACACGCACACACACACACACACACACACACACACACATATATAGCTTATATCTACTGATAAAAATCTACAATATAATAAAATTGAACTGAACTCAATGAGACAAGAACTATCAGCGCAGCCGTAATTATAACTGTAATAATCACAACTAAAGCACAAAGCACAATGTAAAAAAAAACCTAAACTCTAATTCAAACACAATCAAACTGCCTTAGTTTTAATCAGACTTGTGCCCTCATTATTATTAATCTGCACTATGGCTGTCAAAGTTAACACAATAATAACGCAAATTTGTTTTAATGCCACTAATTTCTTTAACACATTAACACAACTTGCGATTTTTAGGTTGTAGTGGGCTCAGTTTTAAAGCTAGAGTGAGAATACTGGCATCATATGAACCTAAAAAACAAAGGAACCCATTGGTACCAACCATGTCATACTTGCATGACAAGACGGAGGCTAAAAAACGCTCCAAATTTACGCTAAATTTTGGCGAGGAAAAACTGTCATGACCATTTTCAAAAGGGTCTCTTGACCTCTGACCTCAAGATATGTGAATGAAAATGGGTTCTATGGGTACCCACGAGTCTCCCCCTTTACAGACATGCCTACTTTATGATAATCACATGCAGCTTTGGGGCAAAAAACATGCAAGTACAAATGTGTTATTTTCGCCTATTCTAAAATTGTGTATTTGAATATTTCTGCATATCCTGGGGTCTCCTATAAACAGTCTTGGAACATTTTACTTTTTTTTACTCAAACTTTATACACATGGTGTGACTTTATACTATGAATTTTCCTAGAATTTGATTTTGCAAATATCACAATATACCGCGTTGCTTACAGTATTGCAATATATTGAATCGTTACCCCCGTATCATGATACGTACTGTATCGCCAGATTCTTGCCAATAAACAGCCCATACTCATTATTATTATCTCTACCGAAACTTAATTCCATTGTTAGTGCAGAGCGGCGACAGGTCCGTCGGCTGCCCCGCCATCTCAGAAATAGGCAGCTTGTTAGTGAAAAAGAAAGAGAGAGAGAGCGAGAGAGAGAGTCATACAGGAGGAGGTGAAGTGGCGTCACAGGCAGCAGAGAGAAGAAAGAGCGGCTCGCCTCCTGCTGGCATAATGAGGTCAGAGGGTTCACAGGTCTCCTCTCTTTACTGCCTACATCAGACCGCGATGGTTTCTATTTCAAAACTGTAAAGCTTTGAGATGTGTGTGAGCAGTTGAAGGTGAGAACAACCTGAACTTCATTTATGTCCCTTTTTTTTGTGTCCGGCTCTGTATCCTAATTTAATTCTTAATGAAGAGAGTATGGCGTAAAGTCAGGCTGGTGTAATGTATATGAGGTTGACAGGGTGCAGGGTTTTCTTTTGCGGTTTACAGTCGCAGCTTAATGAAAAAAAAAAGAGCGCTCAAGGAGCTCTTAAAGCAAATATTCTAAAAGCCGTTCTTTCATGGCCAGTTCAAAAGGACACTCAAACAACTTGAGGGTGTTTCTTATGTTGCCTGTGTGGCCTTAATCAGGGACAATACGCTGCATGCAGAGACACATTTTTTACATCGATGAGGATTCGTTGCCTTGTAACTACCATTAACTGGAATGAAATATGAGTGAAATACGACAACGATGTGGCTTTTTGCAGTTGACAAATATTTATGAAATGTCATCACATCATTTACATTCTTCTGACGTGAAGTGAAGGAATTATATCAGCCTGAAAAAATTCAAGTAAATCATATCATGCAGATAAAAAGGCTGTAAAAGACGGTTAAAGTTGTCCACTTTCCTGTGCGTGAGGCCAGATGCCTTTTCCAAGTGAGTGCAGACATGATCACTAACTAAAGCCCCAACAAATTATTAATTTCTTCAGATCTGCAAAAATAAGCTACTTTCAACATAAATATCACATCATATCTCGAAGTATTGATGTAACAGTCTCGGGTAATTGCAGAGTTGGACCCAAACGCAGATGGATTGATGAGGAGGCAGCAGGAAAAGATCAATGATTCATTTTCAAAAATGGCTTACAACCAGCTAGGGGAAGGCAGGTAACGGCAGACAAGTAGCATGAAGCAGTTGGCAGATAGCAGGTAAATCCAGAACACTAAGGCTTATTGAAAGAGACTGGGACACGGTCTTAAACTATGGGATTAAGACACATGCGCAGTGTAACTGGAGCTGCGGTTGTGCGTTGCTATCGGCTCAATTTTGGCGAGTGCAGATCCGATTTTACTGCGCAGGTGTTGTACTCCAAAGATATGAGAGATCATAAGATCATAATGCGAGGCACAACTCACTTTAGTCTCCACAGAAAGTCCGAGGGCATCCGGACACGGAGCCAGACTGGGACAATTGATTTCTTTAACCTCAGAAAATTGAATATATTATAATTATATTAAGTCTGTTTAGTTTGTGGTTTTGCTCTCAGCTTCTAAATCAAGAGCAAAGTCAAACTATTTGAGAGTGAAAAACAGCTGTCGGTGCAGTGATGAGGTGGCAACATTTGTCTGTGGTGTCACAGAAACGTGAGCAAAGAATAAAACCAAGGTGTGTGCAGCGATAAAAGCCTAATCAACGTTAGTGTTTTGTTATGTCAATGGCATCCTGACCTTCATTGTGTCTCCTTCTCGCTTTAATTAATGGACAGCTGCCCTTTTCTCTCATGCGGAAAAAAGTTTTATCATGCTGCACCAATTATAATGTGCTGGGAAATGATGATAAAAGTAGGCAGATACGTCAATATGTGCATCAATTTACTGTTTGTCTACATGTTATGTTTGTGAGAGAAGTGTGGGTTTCGAAGTAGAAATGTAAATCTTTGAAGGAGCAGCATTGCTATGAATTATACCCTTGAGCAAACTATGTAACCAATCAATAGAGGTTAGAGACAAAATCTATCTAATGTGGGAGAAATAAACTCAAAAACACCCACTCTAGTTGTACAAGCGGTGTAAAGCAACTTCTCCGCTTTATTGCAAACATTCCTCTAATACTCTCATAATGTAATGTTAATCATTTTAGTGCACAGTAAACATATTTCCATGTATTGTTTGTGATGAATTACAGTACACCGATGTGGCTGGAGCATTTCATAATCAATTCGACAACACTAGGAGCCTAAAGCCACGACAGCAGTATGTGAGTCTGTGTCAAGAGCCGAATCAATGGGCTACCTCCGGGTCTGAAAAGTGAAGCCAGTGCTGAAGTGCCTTAAACTTGCATTATTTCTAACAGCCAGCAGGGGGCGACACCTTTGGTTACAAAAAGAAGTCTGATTGTATAGAAGTCTCTGAGAAAATGAGCCTACTTCTCACTTGATTTATTACCTCAGTAAACATTGTAAACATGAGTTTATGGTCTCAATCTCTAGTTTCTAGTCTTCTTCAATACAGCATGATGTTCATTTTGTAAATTACGTTCCCATTTAGAGTCAGATAGACCATAAACCATGGAATGCTTTAGGGTGTGGCTACTTTGTTGTACTTAGCTCCACCCTCTCATGTCACATCTGGTTGCAAAAAAAGATGGCAACGGCCAAAAACCAAGATAGCAATGGCCAAAACCCAGTATGGAAACGTCAAAAAAACCAAGATGGCGACAGCCAAAACCCAGTATGGTAACGGCAAAAAAAATAAGTTGCCGACGGCCAAAACCCAAGATGGCGACAGCGAAAATGACGATCTTGAGGCTTTAAAACGGTTACATCTGGTTGCAAAAAACCAAGATGGCGACGGCAAAAATGTTGAACTCAAGTTTTCAAAATCAAAGTCACGGTGACTACCTCAATTTATATACAGTCTATGGTCTGTACGTAGGAACAGGCACAGCATGCTAACATTGACAATGCTAACATGCTGATGTTTAGCTGGACCCAAGTGGTAGGTCACCCAATGGACAAACCAACTGACAGATCGACGCTGCTATCCCTACAGTGTTCAAATTGCCGTACAAATTAGATGTGTGTGTTTCATTTAGAACAAACTGTTCATAAATGTTTCAGAGCAGCTATACTAACCTGCAAAAAAGAAAACGTCAGCAGCTGTCATAGTAGGAAGGAATGTATGATTTTCTGCAGTGAAATATCACTGAGAAGTGAGTTTTCAGAAAATGCTCCAGGTGTGAACAGCATAAAGTTGGGTTAATAGCTAACTGTGGCCAAAACCAAGAAGTCTGAATTGAAATAGTACAAAACCAGGACCCAAACATCAGAAAAGTGGTCTGGAGTGCAGACTGAAGTGCTGCAGCTTGACTGTGAGCACTCTCAGTTTTGTCTTCCCTCCACCAGCTCGCTGTTCAGAGAGCGCTCACCTCTCACAACTCATCTGCTTGGGATTCATGTGTGGAGCAGTCAGCCTCCAGTTATATACACACACAATAACAGTGTATCTAATGTCTCAATGTTGCCTTTAAACCATTCTGTTATGGCCATCTCAACGTAATGGAGCCCAGCACACGCTGAGATGAAAAGACTTCTCAAGCATGGCTAAATGCTTTTATTCCCGCAGCAGGCAAAAGGGGAGATGGGGTGGGAGGTAAGGTGGTGGTGGTGGGGGGGTGGTGGCAACAGTAGCTGGGCAGCCAACAAACCGAGCTACCTTGAACTGATGGGTTAGCCAGGCGATTGATGTATTCTGACAGACACAGTGAAGCAGGAGCATCGTGCAATTTATCAAAAGGCTGTGTCTTTCCCCTGTCAATACCTGACAGGCATGTCCACGGCTATGAAAGACCAGATATCTAGAAAATCTGTCGGAGGCGGCAAAGTCAATGTGGAGGGGACATACAGTACGTCTCAAAAGAGCAAGATTACAACGATCAATTGTGTGGAGCGAGGTGGGAAACCATGTCAAACATCTCCTAATATCCTTTCTACTACAAATCAGCATATGTGCATATTACACCTTTAATTTAAAATTTCCAACCCTTCTTCCTTTCTTTCTTCATTTGCCCTCTTTGACCTCCACTTTGCTGCATCTCCTCCTCACCCTGGTCCTACACAGCCCATCAATCCTCCTGACATTATCAGTGTTTGAGAGGCCCACAGGCTTTATGCTAATCATCATAACGGTACGACTGAGTACTCCTGTGCAACAAATCTATCCCCAATAAAACCTGCTCAATAAGGAGACATCTTAAAAGCATCCTCAGATAAGGATGCACAGACTGGGGGAGGGAATGCTCAAATATAAACATGCATGGACGCACATGCACACAGTCGTGTCTACAAAAAGCTTGTATTCAAAGTGCACATGAGGACGAGAGTAGCTCTTTTTGAGCAGAAAGAGACCAGTATGTTGTTCCAGCCCGTTCTCGTTCCCAGGGCGTCAAATACCGACACTTTGTCACGGCCGTCCGCGTTCAATACTGTCCCACACGGCACCCTTTTGTGGCTGTAGGAGACGCACCGGGCTTTCAATTAACTACAATGTAAACCCATCCGCGGCAACAGTAAACGCTCAGAGAAAGTCATTTTAAACCCAACCACGATGTTTTTCCTAAATCTAACTAAGTGGTTTTGGTGCCTAAACCTAAGCAAGTCTTTTTGTTCAATTCACAACATTAAACCTGCAGTAGGCAGAATGTTTTTGGCATCATTGGGCAAATATTCAATAACAACCTTTCAGCATATTGTAATTTAAGTGCTCTGAGATAAAACTAGACCTCTACACCTCCTTATGTCTCTGTTTTCAGGCTCCGTGACGGGAGACTTTGACCAATCACATGTCATTTCAGAGAGAGAGCGTTCCTATTGGCTGTTCATTCAACAGAGGCAGCTGTCAATCACTCGTGAACTTCGATCAAACGGTCAAACTAGGCAGCGCTGATCATTTATGAATCAATATTCTGTTACTGTAATGCCTATTTCTCACCTCAAATGTTTTCAGAAAGATCTTGTAGTGTACGGTTTCGTTGTGAAATGAGAAAGTTTGTTCCGGCTGGTGGGCGGTTTCCTCAACTTATCTCAACATGGCAGCCGGGTCACAAACTTTCCCCTTTTTACAGCTAAACAGTACACTACAAGATCTTTCTGAAAACATTTGAGGAGAGAAATAAGCATTACAGTAACAGAATATTGATTAATATTTGATCAGCGCTGCCTAGTTTGACCGTTTGATCGGAGTTTGCGAGTGATTGACAGCTGCTCAGAGACGGCAGACTCCAGCTCGACTCTGATTGGTTGGTTTCCTCCAGTCTGTGAAATCTTGCAGATGCCATTAGGAGCACCGGAGGACAGAGAGGCACATGATTTTTTTCAGATTACCTGTCTCATGCATTACGGGTAGGATGTAGTGACCGTTTTAAAAAATAACTTTTTTTTTTAATCATATTTGCTCCATTTCTATCCACTGCAGCTTTAAACATGTGTTTACTGTGACCGAAAAGTGACACCAAGGGGTTGTTAAGCACGTGTTTAGTGCGACGGAAAGAGGGACGCCGAGGGCTCTGACAAAGTGACATACTGACATACAGTATGTGACGAGTTGGGATGAGAACGTCTTGGTTGTTCCTCACATGAGCCAAAGAGAGCACAGGAGGGCCCACTAACTAACATTTCATGAATTCATGAAGACGTGCATCTTTCTGGGAATTTAAGATCTCATTAATAATCTACAATCTACTAGCAATTGGTCCTGGAAGCCAAAAAAAAATGTGTTTGGTTTGCTACGCATGCTATGACTAGGTGTGGAAAAATACAATACTAGTTTTTCACACTTGTGCAAGCTTGTTGAATGAACGGCTGGGCTCGGATAATCGAATTTCAAGCATTCAAACAAGAAAAGAAAAAGAGCATGGGAGACGATTTCACTGTCAAAACAAAGTTTGAATGTTGCTCAGAGTTGTAAGAGCACTATTATATAAGAAACCACACATAAGATTGGAGTGCATAACTGTTTGTGTATCGTTTCCTTGAAAGCTCCTGGAATGCAATTTATTGTGTGACCTGCTGCTGTGTAATTGTAAAGAAATACAGTAAGATGTGATGACATTAAAGATCTTATGGTGTGTTGTTTGTCAGTAGGTTTCATATTTTTCTACACAGCCTTGTCCTATTGGTGAAAGGGATAACTATGAAAATGGCAGGATGAGTAATGAATAGTTGATCATTTTTGTGTGCTGAATGCTTCAGTGTTAAGATCTGGAGAGGGGAAAGCTCTTTCCTGTGAGGTTCCTCAGAATGTGTCGTTTTAAGTTAAGTTTTTATTTACATATATGTTTAAGATGTATCCGGTACTTGCAGGTCAAGAAGAAACACAAGTAGAATTGGCGTGAACTACAGAAACACATTTTGGTGGCTCATTCTATATATTTTATTCCCGTGAGAGTGCTGCCAGAAAATAAAAGGAAAGCAGATGTTATTTTTTTCCCACATCTATTTAAAGTGACAGCTGTCAGTCATATTGCGTCTGCATGGTTAGTTGACATTCATTCCATCCAGTCCCATTATAGATTTGTTTTTGGTTGTGAGTTTTCTGTAAAATGACAGATTGCCTCTGAGAATGACTAAGATGAAGAAATAAAATACATATTTCTAGAGGAGCATTTTTTGACCTCTAGAGCCACCATGTGGCAGCAAATGGTACATCACCACAAAATGACACAAATGCCTCACTGACCTGCCGACAGAACAGCAGTAAAAACACTTAAGTAGAAAATGTATCTAGCAGTCATAACGTACAGCCAATTATTTCTCAGCCTCAAACCGCTGTGTGTGTGCGCCACGTTGTATTCACAAGTCCTAAACTTCCACCAATTAGAGTAAACCCTCTAATATAAAGCACCAGTCGGTTTGGGAGCGACTCATCTTGTTTCACAGCGAGAGCGAAATAAGAAGGGGGCGAGCACCCACGCTGACCTTCACAATACACGGGGCCTGCAATTAGTAGTGTCCCTGCCGTAAGCAGGCTGCCTCATCCTCCGTCAAAAGGGAAACTAATACCATCACTCACTGCACGGACTGGATGCTGGTAGCATTTCTGTGGCACATAAAGGTCACCTTGCAAAACACGAGCAGTGAGAGCGCAGAGACCAAGAGATAATTAAGGAAATTGTCATAATTAAGTGTGAGGAAGGAGGAGGAGGAGGTGACTCGGGAGGTTGTCGCCAACAAGTCGAGGCGCAAGATGCTGTGACTCAGCACAACTGTCCCTGCAGCCGGCCCCGATGAAATATTAATAAGACTGTGTTGGTCATTTTGTGGTTCGGTGGAAGCCTGTCTCCATGACTTATGGAAATTAAGGCTAGAGAGTAGATTTAGCTTGTGGGCCTACATTAAGTCAGCGTTGGCTATGGGTTTCTATCTTTTTTTCAATGGATTTCTCAGGGAATAAGTGAAGTGGTGCTTTGGTTAAAGGGGGTACCGCAGAGCTATGCATATTAATGTAGGCGCTGACAATTAGGAGCCTGAGGATTAGAAGTCATGAGCCTACATGGCTTCTTCTTCTATACACCCTAATTTATAGCAACCTTAAACCCCAAAGAATCAGACCGCTTGAGAACAAACAGCCCTGAACTGCTGGATGTCTGCAACCACTCTGAAGAGATCAGATCACACCCACACTGATCTATTTGTGTTGACAGCTGCTGACAGCTTAAGTGCCATTTGTATCTGAACGTGCTCGACCATTCAAACGGGGGGTTTGTTTGCATCCAAAGCCAAAAACGAGGTCTCGTCTAGATTACATTATGTCATACTGAGGGACGGAGCAAACTGTCCCCCCGCTCAGGCTCCCTCCCCGTCCTCCAGGAGCGACGGGCTCAGGGAACATGTGTTGTACCTTTGCGGTGACAGTGTAATTAACCTCTTGTGGTGTTGGAAGGGGGGTTCAGAGCAAGACCTGGTGTACCTGTCGGTCCCCGGTGGTTACGGCTGCCAGCGGACACCGGGTCAACGCAGAGCATCACCAAGGCAACGAGGAAGGCCACCTGCACAGGCCAAGCTGACCTCCCCCACAGTTTCATCCTGAGAGAAGGACAGAGGACAGAGGGACAAAGAGAGGAGTAGGAAGAGGGCATGAGAAGAGGTTAGACCCCCCCACGCACACACAAAAAGCAGAAGAGCACAGCAAACAAAACATATTGCTTTTCAAACAAGCAGAAACAATATAAGAGGCGAGCTGGCAAAGGTCAAAGGAAAAAAATGACAACCTCGAGAACAAAATATTCCTCCAGCACAGACACACATAATGTGTGAGTGTAGCTAACTCGCTATAGTATGCTACCAGCATCCTTTTATGCCTATTAGTATCACATTAGGATTAACTCTGCCAATTTTCTTCTGGCAGCAGACAATTACAAAAAAAGTCGACTTTATGAGTCATGACAGGTTACAGAGAAACATGAGGCTCAGCTCAGAAATAATAATATGAGGATTAAGGCTGCGACTAATCATTATTTTCACCATTGATCATTCTGTTAAATATTTTCTTGATTAATCGTTTGTATATAAAATGTCAAAAAAATAGTGAAGATCATCCATCACATCACTTTCCCAGAGTCCAAGGTGACGTGTTTAAATTGCTTTCTCACTGTACAAAACTAAAAGATATTCCGTTAAAGGGTAACTTAGGTATTTTTCAACCTGGACCCTATTTGTCCATGTTTTTGTGTCTAAGTGACTAATGGGGACAACACTTTTTGAAGTTGGTCAAGTATTGAGGGAGAACGCTGCAGCCGCCAGCCGCTAAACGAGCTGTAATGTAATCATTTGGGGTAACCTGATACCATCAGTTTACGTCCACTAAAAGTGCGTGTTTTTGCCACTGATAGGTTGAAAAATACGAAAGTTATCTTTTAACTATGATGTATGACAAAGAAGAGCAGCAAACTTTCACCTTTGAGTATCTAGAACGAAGGAAAAGTTTGCATTTTTGGCAGGAAAAAAATAACAAACGACCAAATACCACTATCAAAATAGATGCTGATTATTTTTCTGTTGATCGGCTAATTGTTTCTATTGCTGAAACGACTAGTTGACTAATGGATTTATTTCATCGACCGGAAAATTATTAGACAAAAATTGTGATAATAGATTAGTTATTATTAGTTATTTTTCAAGCAGAATTGCTGCTTCTATGTCCTAAAATGGCGAAAATGTGCTGCTTTCGTCTGTTTTACATCCATGCAGATCATTTACCTTTGGGTTTTAAACTGTCGGTTAAAACAAGCAATTTGAAGATGTCATCTGAACTTGTGGTGAGCATTTACTGTAATGGACTAAATATGAATCATTTAATTTTAAAAAAACAGGCTGATTAATTGATAATGAAAATAATCATTATTTGCAGCCCTAGATGTTTTTTTCTTGTTTTTGTTTTTTTCCCATCTGCGCAGGATGTCGTCTCACCTGTTGGTCGTCTCTGTCTTCTTTGATCTGTCTTCCGCTCAGTAGCTCCTCTATGGACAGGGTGTACAGGCCATGGCTGCATTCACTCACACCTCAGCCGACCCTCCTCCTCCTCCTCTTCTTCTTCCTCTTCCTCCTGCTTCTCCTCTTCTTCACCTCAAACAGAAGAAGCCCCTGGAGAGAGGAGGTACAAAGACACTCGGTCAGAGAGGCCAGCCTGCCCTGGGGTTCCTCAGTGGCCTCCAATGGCCTTGTATGAAGGTCTATACACAAACGCACACACAAACACACACACACACACACACACACACACAACACAACACACACACACGCACACACACACGGGTAGAGATGTGAAGGCCTAGATTCTGTTAGATCCATTGTTTACAATAGGTTCACCTACCCCCAGGCTGAATGTGATCCCCACTCTATATCACACACAGCTCTCTCTCTCTCTCTCACACACACACACACACACACACACACACACTCTGTCACGACCATACACACACACACACACACACACAGACGGACACACTAAAACAGTGTACATAACACAATAAACTTAAATTGAATCTAAAATGGGTGTACATAAGAATAACCTGCAGAATAGCCTCAGAGCTGAAACATTCACCGGCAGCAAATCAGATGATCAAACAAGCCGTAAACACAAGTTGACGTTCTACACACACACAAACACACACACACAAACACACACACACACAGTACATTTGCACAGTGTTTGCCAGGTAAATTCAAACAGTGTCGGAGGACAGCAGGAGAGGCTCTCCCTAATTACAGCTGAGTGACAGCTTGTGATGTGTGTGCACTTCTATACACACTCTCACACACACACACACACATACATACAGAGTAAATTACCAAGCCGCCGTAAGAGTGTGTCAACACACCTCTCTTTGCAAAGGGACTAACTCCGCAATCTAAATGAAAGACAACAGATTCACATTAATAACAAAATGTTCTCCTCTTCGAACCTTCATTATTCATCATGACTCATTGATATGCAGCTCAGAAACTTCCTGGGAATGTGTCAGCGGCTCCATCCGAGGCAGCCTGATGCTTCCGCTGAGCCATCAGTGTAGTGCCACTGCCCCCTGGTGGGGAACAAACCGACAGCATGTGCCACCAACGAGTCAGCGATCGAGAGGAGATGCCACAGGAACAAGCACATGTTTCTACATAAGTGAGAAACTAGCAGGGCAATGAGAGTGAGGTTAATGGCTACTGTTTTGGTCTATTAACAAAGATAAATAACTTTCTAAAACAACATCAAGGGGTGACACAGGCCAGAGAGAAAGACATCATAAGGAGAGATAATGAGAGGGCAGAGAATGGAGAGTGGACAAAAGGAAGAGTTTTAGGAGCAGCGGGGAAATGTAAAAAATAATTTAAACATATACTGGATTAGGGATGCACCGATACCGGATCAGATATCAGGCCGATACTGACTCAAATAGCTGGATCAGGTATTGTGACAATGGGGCTGATCTATTCAACTCAATTCTATTTTTATATACTATATACATTATATACTGTAATTTTAATTCCTGTTTTAGTTTTGACTAATACGTTGCTGCATTAAAAAGGTTGGTGTGCAATTTATTATTTATAAATAACAATTCAGTAAATGTATATCTATGTATTTATTTGTTACATTTTGTTTTCCAAAGTTAGGAAAGCAATGTTTAAGTCAAGCCTGTTGTTGCCTTACACATAAAAGAATGACCCCAGTCACTTCCACACAGTGAGACATACAGCTTATTAATTAAACACTAGTATCAACTCGGTATCCACCAATACCCAAAGCCCAGGTATCGCTATCGGGACTGAAAAAGTCAGATCTTTGCATCCCTATACTGAATCATATATTATGTTATGTTATGTTGCACAGACACACACACACTGCAATAAGTAGGGGATGTGTTTGATTGTGTATTCTGTGTGCCTCTTGTGTGTGTACTCCTGCAGAGGAAGAGGAATGCAAATGCAGATGTCAAAGCCATCCTGTACAGTGGAGCGAAGAGCTGTATCCACATTGACACGTACAATATAGTATAATTGGCGCATTTGGAATTTGCATCTGGGTGTTTGTTTGTTTGTTTGTTTGTGTGTAGCATGTATAATGTGTGTGTTTTCCATTCCAGTACAGTATGTGGAAGTATGCAAGGTGCATGTGCTGCGTGTGCAGTGTGATTAGGCATGCTGCATGGCAGCACTGTAGCCCATTTCTTATTCTCTTTTTAAAGGCTGGGCCACGGCACGCATTTTTATCAGCTTTGTTCTCTGATACACTCATTAAAAGAGCACAATAGTGCATGTGTGTGAGTGTGTGTGTGTGCGTGTATGTGTGGTCTCCAGATGCAGCTCAGTCTCATCAGGACTTCAGGGACAAAACGTCCCATCAGTCACAGCGACGCTGTCACCTCTACTGGGTCTCACACACGCAAACACACAGATTGTGGCCATGTAACACGGTGATAAATAGGATAAAAACAATCTGTGCTGATGTGTATGAAGACACAATCTCACACAAAACATTCATGTTACCAAAAAAGTCTCGAGTGTCCCTGGAGGCATTATGTTGAAAGAAGCAGAGGTGTGTGTGTGAGTGTGTGTGTGGGGCTCAGCTGGTCATCACGGCTGTGAGGAGTCGCCGGATTTGGCAGCAGTAAGGACACACACGCATTAACAAACAGAGCACAGATATGCTCAAGATTATCTGAGAACATCAAGTCTCGCTCTTTCTAAAATTATCCCTCCTCCTATATCACCCAGTCGCCACCCCATCTCTCTTTCTGTGTGTCTCCGTGGGCTGAAGGGCTGATTTGTGTCATTCCTTGCAGTAATCACACAGGAGTGACACGGGGCGCTCATTGACATGCAATGAGACAATCCCACCTCGGCCACAAATATATCTGTGTGCCCTGCATCCAAACAGCATCGTCTGCCAGCACTCTGCGAGCACAAACATACACGACGCATGAATTTGCAAAATGATACTTATACATAAAACCTCTGCGACCTTATCTGTCACATCAGGAAACATGTATCCTATGCATCAAAAATAAAACACCGTTGAGACACTGTTGTCCGTATAGGAAGTTCTCGCAAAGAATAGAAACTGCACCATTACTTGATAACCTCTGTGTCACCTGTTTAGTGCGTAAAAGCGTTCGTCTTTTGTGAATATCTCTGGTTTATCTTTCTTGAATCGATGCGTTATCTCTAATTGGAGTAATTGCATTTCCTAAAGTGCCATTTATCAGACTTGATGGCAAAAAACAGGAATGATATAGGTATTTGTAAAAAGTCTGTTTCAGATTGTTTGACGAGATAGTCGTGTTATCAAACTATGATTGATTTAACCTCACTAGCCGCCTCAGGATGATGACGATGTTGGAGCAAGATTTCTCAACAACTGTTGGCCAAATTGTCATATTTCTTAAGGTCATTCACGCTCTTCAGGATGATGACTTTGGTGACCTTTTTGTCTTGCACATGAATAGGTCAATATTTTAACATTTTGGTCAGTGTCGAGGTTAAAAAAAAGGGAGACTACTGCCTGGAAATGTGTGATACTTCCAACTTCCGGTGCTGAGAAATGAAGCCAATGCAAAAGTGCCAATAACTGCAGGCAGGCTCCAAGAGCGAGTCAATCCCAAAAGACCCCCCATGTTAAAATGCCCAACTTTACAGCAGAAATAAACATTTTTACAGCCTGGTACCAAAAACAATTTTGGTCTTTATAGCTAATATCCCTGTTTTTATTACATTTTTATATAACTCACCCGTTTAAATTACATTAAGGCTTAAAGTTAGACAAAATTGAGGGTGTGGGCGCTTTGAGTGACAGGTGGGTGCCATAACAGGTCGCTAGATGTCTGCTCTGCTGTGTCACCCGGCCCGTCTCAGCTCCACCAACGATGCACCTCTTTGCCTATTTTCGGATTAGTCTGGAGTTAGGCTGTGTCTTCGCTGCCAAGATGGCGATGGCCGGAGCCACCCACTTTGAGCTTCACAATGGCTATTCAGAAACCTACGGGTGACATCACGGAGACTACATCCATATTTTATACAGTCTATGGATACTTTGCATGATGCTGTGCTTAACAAAAACACTTTGGTGACTCCCAGAGCTTTCTCATTGTTCATATTTCACTGTTAGGAACCTGAAATAACAAAAATCTAAATGAGCAGGAAAAAATTACTGCTTAACTGAGCATATTTATCCTAATGAGAGTCATTAGGATCAACTCTTTTAAATTTTAATGACCCTGTTCTTCCTCTTGTGCTTAGTTTAAGGCATTATTACTGGTACAGCTTGAAGGAAAAAACATCCTATACTGTTTGTCTGTCTAACTCTTTTACACTGTGGATGTAAGCGACACCGTCCTTTAGTCTCGGTTTATTTTGTCTCTCTCACACACTCTCATTTTCTGAATGAGCTTTAAAGATAGACTGATATATTGGCTGGCTGATTCATTGAACCAATAGTGGCCCTTAATAAAACATCAGCTATTGTCAGACACTGCCAGCTGGGTCGTTGTTCTGAGGGTGAAGCTTCAAACTGACCACAGTTACAGAAAAACAGCCTGGCAACCAATTTAATTTTCTCTGTATGTTGAATTTATTTATTTTCAGTAATTCAGTTCAGTAATGCTTTACAATTAATTCTTCAATGACTTTGTTTACATGCACACTAATATGCAACTATTTTTCCGAATAAGACAATTTTCCGAATTTGATGCGGGTCATGTAAACAGCATATTGCATTTGGATATTCTGAATTAGGTCTTATTCCAAATGGAGCATTTTCCGATTAAGACATGTGGGATATGCCGATATTATTCAGGTTTTAGGACATGTACAGTATACAGTGCATTCCTAATATGCGTCTCAATTGGGGTTTTTGTTAACAGTTTGCGACACACGGCGTCTTGCCTGTTTGCAGCCAGCTCTGTGCGTTGTACTCAAACCAACCAGTTGACAGTTTGCAGAGATGCATGCCCAAAAGAAAAGCCTACATTTCTGGTCAGAGGGAGAAACAGACCTGCTTTTAAACATTATGAAAGACCTGGATATCAACAGGTTTTTCAAGAAGATGGTTGAAGGAATGAAAGAGGGAGGCTGCGTTCACATGGTCAAACAAGTCCGCCACTGGTTACCTTAATCGGAGTATTCACGGCTGCATGTAAACATGAATATTTATTTATTTCATGAGTCATCTAAACAGCTTAGTAGGAATATTGTCTTTTTTTTGGAATAAGGGCAAAAAACAGAATATTTTCTGCATGTAAATGTAGTCAATGTTGTGTCCTGAAATTTCTTCTACTATGATAAGGTAAATGTGGAATACATCTTTAAAAAAGCAATTTAGCGCATGTATCTAATCAGGAAATTAGACTCATGCGATATAAGCAAGAACATCTTAGAGACTGTCTCCAAAAGTCTTGTTGAAAGTGTCTTAACTTTTAATATGCGTACATGGTATGGGCACCTGGGGGCTAAGAACAAAAATAGACTATCCAGAATCACAAACATGACCAGTCAAATTATTGAGAAAGAGCAAAAACAACTGAGCTGTATATATAAAACAAAGGCAAAATCAAAAGCTAGACGAATTGTGTCTGATCCTGTTTATCCTAAAGAATTTGTAAAACTGCCCTCGGGAAGACGCTATAGATCCGCCGCAGCAACCAAGAATATTTACAAAAAGTCTTCATAAACACCATTCACACTGGGACCATGTCTATTATTGTTGTCTGTACTGTGCATATTGTGCTATTTATTGTATTTATTGTGATTTACTTTGATGTGTTTTAACCAACCTGTGAAGCCGAAGGCAAATTTCCACATTTGTGGACAATAAAGATTATGACTATCCACCCTAACAAAGTTTTTTTCTACACTGACAAGAATGGGGTTTATTTGGAATTTAAAACTATTCACATTCAATACAAAATGAAATAAAGTTAAATAAATGCATGAACTTCAGATACAGGAACAAATATTTTAATTTCAGTATGAGTTTTGTCACTTGGGGTTTTGTTGAACTCCAGTTTGCATGTGTGAAAAAACAGAAAGGCAGAGAGACTGGAGATCACACAAGCATCACACCAGTATCTCAGTATGCTGATTCTCCGTGCCCAGACACAGACAAGACCAAGCAGACAAAAAGCATATCAGTGTAAAACAAAGTGCATCTCCCCAAGGCGGAAAGATATTGAAAATGAAACGGGCGAAAGCACAAAGCCCAATGGAATCTTATGTGAAGCGTTTCAGATTTCTACCGATATGCAGAGTATTAACATTCAGTTAGGGTGTGTAATGTTCTGCTTCTATATATTTGTCTGCCTCCGACTCTAAACCATTACAGCATGCTGCTCCTCGCCATTTCCTCTGGGTCGCTGGGCAGATAGAGCGGGTGTGTGCATGCTCTCACACACACACAGAGACACACACACACCAACTTAAATTAACACACCAGTATGTACTCAGAAGCCAGAGTCACATTTTTCTGTGCCCTTACGCTCAGCCAACACGGCCCGCTATTTTCCCGGTTCTTGTTTGTTTCTCCTTGCCTCCGTACAAGTGTGTCTCCCTCTCTCCTCCCTTTATTATCAGTGTGCAGATGAAAATGTCTGCTCTCTGCTCTCACACTGTTTTCTGTAGGCTACTAAGTCAATACCCCCCAACTGTAATTTCTAATCATAACCCACCTTTTTATCTTATTTCTTTCTCACACATCACCAGGCATGTTTGTCTGTGAGACTGTGTCAGAACACGCATGGGAGCTCCTCTGACTGTGGCATTAGGTGGTGAAGTATCACTATTAACATGGAATTAGACTATTCTACAAATTATATGCAAGTTGTGAAATGTACAGTATGTACTCTAACACACACTGTATATGTTTGAATTAAATAATAATAATGATATTATTATTATCTGATTATGTATGAGAATGTTTCTGCTGATACATACATACAACATTATACTAACTAGTGCCGGTTCAAAACATGCCTGTTCAGAACGGGCCGAATGCTTGCTTGTGCTGCTGCTTGCAGCTTATCTCGAGAACCGCTCATACAAACAACTTCACACTCAACACTACACCTCCTTGGGTCCTGAGCAATACACTCTACACACTACATGACATAGTTGCATCACACACCCAAGTCATGGTTACTCAGAAACACGGTGAAATACACTCTGGTACACGGGGAAAAAAACACCGGTGGCAGACTAAACAGTTCGGCAAGGCAGGGAACTGCCTGCAGCTTCAAACTAAAAGGGCCTCTAACAGCTATAGATTTATTATGATGTTTAAATATGATGAATATATTTAATTATGTTGCTATTCTAACTCATTGTACATCAAAATAACTTACAAAAGGCGCCCAAAGCACTTAAGAAATACCTGACATGAAAAATGTTGCTGGTTACGTTGCAGATTCAGATTTTATTCACACAACATAATTAAAATATGATGAATTATTATTCATTAAATGATCCAGCATCATATTAGAATTCAAAGCTCCACCTTGAACAGATGTTAAGTACATTTAAGTACATTATGCTGATAATACCTCTCTTTCACTTGAAGGAAATGTTTGAATGCTGGACTTTTACTGTGCGGTATTTATAGTTTTACTATTAATAGTTAATAGTTTTACTTCAGAAACAAGGTCTTGAGTAGTTCGTCTACAACTGCCAAAACCAACATTGCCAGTTAGAGGGTGAAAAATAAAGCAAGATGGCGTCGACGTTTACCCTTGGGGCCCTCAAATCACTAAATCCGCCCCCAGGTCGCGGCTAATGCGTTCAGAAACATCGGTGAAATACACTTAGTGGAAGTGTCACTTGCTTTGACATAACCACTGCAGCTATGAAGTAGATTTAATTAGCGGAGGTAATTTACTGGCGGTAACGTTATTAGTGTTACAAGTTATTATCAAGTCATACAGCGGGGAAACACAGTCGTACTCACGGGGAGAAAAAACAATCCAATTCGCGGCTTACTCACGGTCACGCCGGTAAAATACAATCTGGTTCGATTCTGCTTCCAGTTGGCTAACCGCTCGCGTTGACTCCAGGGAAGTCATGAGTTTGGTTGTAAAGTGAACTGCAGTCAGTGAGCCGCGGACAACATGTTGGACTCTGTCTGCAGAGCCCTGAAGCCCCCCGTACCTGCTGCTGCACAGAGCGCTGTTCACTTGTTTATTCAAAGTTTATTAATATTGAACGCGTCACATGTCCAAATTGTACCAAATTCAACACTTAATGTGCGAATGACATACAGAGAGAGATTCCCGGCTTTATAGTTAGATACTTCTTACCACTCATGTACTACTAATACTTCTAACAAGGGCTGCACCATTATGGCCAAAATGCTAATCACGATTATTTATCATGATTTTAGGGACAAAATATTTGTATTCACATTTAAATAAACCAAGCGCTGCTTTCACTTCCTACAAATATTTGCATCATATTAAGACTGGTCCTTATTCACAGTGTATTGTTGCAGTAATTGCTGCTTTCACATTCAAGTTGTGCTAGGCTACATTCCTGCTATTTAACAATTTGTTGCATCACAATAAGACTTAAAATAAACTTCTTCTACACCTCAATTCAGTGCATTTTTGTTTTTCCAAACAATATACATTATATTACTCTTCTGCTCCGGATTGCAGCTGTAACATTCAGGAACGCATTTGTAAAACGTCAATAACGCATTCGATCATGTGCATTTAACTGTGGGAAGCCAAAATCGTGATCGCAATTAATATTCGATTAATTGTGCAGCCCTACTTATAACACAATACAATATTTTGCATATGGTAGTTTGCTTGCATTATGATAGTTTTGTAAGATTAAGTAATAATCTGTATGAATGTGCCCATAATTGTGTGATACAAATTATAATGTGTTCATCCTTTAAGGTCCACAGCAATTGTATATTCTATAACATATGATTATTATAGTTTTTTTATATAGGAAAAGGTCAGAAGTCATCTGAGGGACACAATAAGAATGCACCTGTTTGCTGCCATCCCTCCGTACCGCCGCTTCCCCCACTGTATTGTTTCCTCCAATATACCAACGAGCAATAAAGTGGAGGACGCTCTGTTTGGTGAAATGGTCAGGAGGGGAGAACTAGAGGAGAGAAAGTTGTGAGTGAAAGTCTGACTTCAGGACCATTACCTGACTCTGGTATTGACTGCAGAGTTCAGAGAATGGCCTCGGCACCAAGGTACCATTACAGCTCAATTGATCGGCCTGCACTTAAGTCCAAATCCCACCTTGTTGCACAAGCCATCGTGTCAGGATCCGGTGACCACAAAATATACGTGTGTTTGTGTGTGTTCGGAAAATGTTGGTGTTTTCCAAGGCTGCTCTTTGCTCCCCTTTTCATTCTCTCTCTACTAACTTGCTCTCAGCACTCCTCACTTCCTCTTTCTCTTATTCTTTCACCCTCTTTCTCCTCCCCCACTTTCATGGATAAAAGACAGAAATGATCAGAGTCCCAATGTGTGTTTTATGTGTCGAAGCAGGCGACCAGCCACTACAGGGAGTCTGGACCTTCCTCTCCAGCTGGTTTACACATACAAACACAATAGCAGACTCATTCACATCGCAAACCCCCACATATACCCATCTAGTTCACACTTCTTATCTACCTGCGAACTGACAAACACAGTTCCACATAAACACACACCTACAGCAAAGAAAGTATATTGATAAGAAGTGAAATTCAATTGGTCGTTCCATTGCAACATCAGCGCCCAGCAGCAGAGCTACGCTTCCGCCATTTTGGACTGAAAGCGACTACCGGACGCCAGTAAAACATCCGCCTACGAAGTGCCATACAAAAGTAAAACAATATTATTTCTATTCTATTGTCATATTGTATGTCTCTACCGAAATGGCCTCTGTTGAACAATAAAAAAATATTATAAATATACATAGTATTTTAACGTTTTTACTTACTTATTTATTTATTTTTTCCCCAGCTGCTTCCTAGAGAAGCATAAAGTGAGCGATAGACATAAATAGAAGTTGTAAAAATCCAGCACACAGATTTTGAGAGCAATCTCAATATTTTTCATGTCAAGGACCTCCAAAATCGATGTACAATAGACCACAGACCATGGGTATATAAGAGGTTGTGCCTTGTGCTTTTGCATTGCATGTTAGTAATTAGCCTACAGTATAACTCCATTAAATTCTCTTTGCGTCATGCTACTAGCACTACTATAATATGGGTGTATTATAAGATAATAAAAGTGATGAATTATAGCCAATATATCCATTATTACAGCCGCATACAGCTAGCAGGAAGCTGGCAGAACCGGATATGTCATATGAGCGAGCAGGGCGGTGCAGTCCCGTGGGTCTGATGCACGTTCATAATGCCGAGGAAAATAACTCTGGATTCAGCAATTTTTACAACTTTTAGGACATAATGATTTAAATTATTATTATTATTATTATCATTAAATTATCCTCTGATTTACAGACGTCTCTTTATACATCCATGGCCACAGACTCATTGGTGTTTTCAGTCCAAAATGGCGGCATCGCTACCGCAGCGCCATCTAGCAGCTGCTGTCAAACAAGGCAATACAAACCCGCTACTCGCTACCCGCTCACTGCTTGACGCCTACTAAAGTAGGGCCAAAAGTTTTGCCCTTTTGGAACAAATGGAACAAGTTTTACTCCGGAAACAAAATTGAAATGGAAAGAAAATCTCAGTTTTTGTCCTGGCCCTAGACTTCAAACCCTCAAAAGGACTAGACCACACTGTCAACCATCATACCAAATTTGAAGTTCCTAAGTTAAATAGTTTTCGAGTTGTACTCCTGAAACGAAATTGAAGTCGAAGAAATCCAATTTTTTGGCCAACATTTCAAAAGATTTGGACACCGTGGACTTCAAACCCCCAAAAGGAACAAGTAGACCTCACTGTCAACCATCATACCAAATTTGAAGTTCCTAAGCGGAGCGCTAAATACCCCCGACTACATTGTCGCAGGGGAATAACAAGCACCAGAGTGTTGTCTCTTTGCTTCTACAGTATACAGATCACTCCTCTTACACAGTTCCCAGTCCACACAAAGAACAGGAGTAGTTGTGTTTCATAGTCAGGTTTTGCTGAATGTACCTGTCACATTCACACATTGCCAGCAAGTCTAATTAAAGTCCTTTAACAACCTCTCCCACTAAAGCGGAGGAGGGAGAGAGATAGATGTAGACCGTTAGTTGTTTTATGGAGAAGGGAAAAAAAGCACAGACACTAACAGGCTAATAAACATTAGCTCGCTAACACAACAAGTCTGCGGCCACGGCCCAGTCCCAGGTTTCCTCTTTACACGTTAGTCGTTTAAAACCCAGACAGCCGGCATTGGGCCGGCATAGATCAAAACAACCCTCCTCAGAGCCGCTGACAGACAGAGGCAGGGCCCGAGCTGTAAATCCGCCGCACTCTAATAAAGCAATAAAGGGCCATTAAAAGTCAGTGTCCCTCAGCGACTGAAGATGGATGGAAAGGTGGAAAGTAAAGGAGACACTTTCAGATGGCTGTACACACCCACACACATTTTGGCAGGTTTTCTTCCCCCCCTCTCCGCTCAGACAAACTAGGTATCTGCAATATTGATGCCTTTCTCCTGTTGTTACTCCTCTTTTATCCTTGCTGGCTGCAGCTCCCCTTTGTGAGAAATAAAAAAGAAAAGAAAAGTAAACACTGTGATTTAGAACGCTGAAGCGCAATCTTTATGTACTGTTCTGCTCACTCAGTAAGCTCTCTATCTCCACCACTGATCTGCCGTCCTCCCTCAGAGGCCTACTGCAACGTCTCCCACTACAATGACTTCATACCAGCCCACATCTTATCCACACTATCATGCATAAATGCAGATGTAAAGTTGCCTCTCACATCCCGGCTTCACTATTTGTTACCTGTACCAAAGTAGCAATACCAGACTTTCTTGTTTCTGCAACTGTAATTATTTATGAGAACAAAAATGCTAAATTTAGCGTTTCCATTATCTGAATGTTTGTAACAGGAAGGACAATCTTCTGGTAATGGGAAAGCAACTCCTTGTGTGCTTCTTTCTTTTCGTTCTTTATCTTCCCTCTGTTCCTTCTCTCACTGTGAACATCGGCTCTTTTCACCAGTTCTCATATTGACCCCAAGTTTTTCTTCCCTTCCCAACCTGTAGAGCAGTGATTCTCATGGTGGGGTCCGTGGCACACTGTCAGGGAAATCATTTGCTATAAATTATAAAATTGTGCTGTATCATTAAAAAGTGCAAATGTACAGATGGGGTCCATTTGCACCAATAATACAAGCATACTGTGTCCATTACTAGGGCTGTCACAATAACCACAACATTGCAATACCAAGCTACTACACTACTAACGCCAGCAGCGTGACGAGGCGCTGAGCGTCTATTCTGTGCTGAACGCTGCGTGTTCTTTTCTGGTTGCTGAGAGTTTAAAAATGTATATCATATATCAATATCATAGCAACCACACGCAACCAAAGCGTCTCAGCTGAAAGAAAAAGGCTATGCCTCATTGCCCTTCTGTGTTCTGCATTTAACAATAAATATTTAAGTATTTAATTAGTTTCAAAACTGTCATCTTTGCCATTTAAAAAGCAATTTAAAGTCAAGAGGGCAAACACAGAAGGCTCTTCTCATTTGTCATCTTCATCTCATCTGATCATTCCGATACACGGATATTTTCACAACGGCATGGCCGTCTGGAATGAAGCTAAGTGGTGAGAGAGAGTGGTGTGAAAATGGTCGGCAAACGCCGCTTTGTTTCATGTATGTGTCATAAAAACGGCTTGTCATTATCTGCCGTCCTCGGTCTTCCGGTTTCGCTTTTTGAATGACGAATACAGACTACCGCTGCCTGCTGGTGTGGAGGGTTATATCCTCTCATGCAGGTGCAGGACGTACTTGCTAACTGGCTGTCGGCTGTAGTCTGTGCAGTGTGTTAAAGTGCAACTTGTCAGCCAAGACAAAGGTGACGTGAGGCGACACGACAGTCGGCCTTCATTGCCGCTAGTTCTTTGATGTCGGGTTGGTGTGTCTGGGGTCCCTGGCCCCAAAAAGTTTGAGCACCCCTGCTGTAGAGGGATCAAAAGTAGGAGAGGTACAGAGGAGAGAAGTGGTGAACCACAGCAGGGCAGGAGGGAGACAGCACAACTTAGCCAAGTAATAAAACATGATTTCTACACACCCAGTCAATGCTCCTTTCTCCTGTCTGTACAAAGAATAAGAAGAAGATAAGAACAAAGTGTGTGTGTGTGTGTTTGTGGCAGTAAAACCGCCAACCCCGACTGGACCCTTCCTCTGTGGCTGCTGGTATCGAATGGCGGCCCGGAGCCAAATAAAAGACGGCCGAAGCCCTGACAGTGAGTCTCCCGAGAGCAGCGGCCGTTCATTGTGCTTTGTGCCCAAATTATGATTAATGGAAAATAAACAACCTTGAAGTGAAGCCTGCTTTGATTTTCTATGAGCCTCGCCGTAGTTGCAGCTACTCCTCTGGCCAAGAGAGCAGCGCTGGACAAACACTCAGGCCTCGCGACGCTTTCACACAACAGCTTTAAATCAATGGACACACAGATAAAGAAGCTGCTCTCTCACAACCACTCACACACACACACACACAGTCTTTCTGCACATCCGTATACGCACAGAAACTCATATATGCACACAAACCGACATCTTGATTATATCAGTCCCCTCTGCTGCTAATGACCAGCTTGCGCGTAATTATATTAATTACTGTACGTGCCACGCCTGTCAATTGGCCAGCCAAAGGAAAGGGAGAGCTTGATACGAGTAGAAAAAAGGAGGAAAGGATGAAAGGAATAAAGCTACAGATGAAGGAGTTGGAGAGCGGTCAGAGTGGGAAATGGCAGAGAAGGAGGGAGGAAAGGAGAGAGAGAAAGAGGTTGGGAAAATAGAGTGTAGAGAAAGAGAGAGAGAGAGAGACAAAGACAGAGAGCGCGGAGAGAGAGAGAGGAAGCCTGATCAATTGTTCATTTTACAAAGTCACTGAGACGTGTCAGCAGT